>BROF01004165.1:84999-95693 GCA_024346535.1 Eptatretus burgeri | reverse complement strand
AAGTCCTCACCCCCTAACTGTAAGGCATCAATTCCTCCACCCCACTCCCACCATGACTCCTCAACTCCACCCCTCCTCCCAAAGCCTCAACCTCCTCATTCCAAATCTGTCCCATCTTTGCTCCCAACCCCAACTCTGGCCTCCCCTCCTCACCCTCCTTCCACTCATAAAAGCAAATGGGCATTCCCACATCAAATCAGTGGAATACTCAACGCTTTCCATTCCACTATCCTGCTGTCACCATCACAGTCGCCTGTCCAACTCACAGTCCCACAAAATATGTGGAAACCCCATGGCATTGCAACTCTCAAGTGATCATGAGCAAGCGAACTGTGCCAAGAAATGTCCCAAAGCCAATTATCTTTTTCCTGATGCGCATAAACGCATCGTTAAAAAGTAAATAATGATGATGTTTTCTTTCACGCACAATGTCATAAAATTCCTGGAAGTATTTAGAAAAACACATGGGTTTTTTGGTACCTGGTCGAGTCATTTAAGGGAAAATAGTCAGAAATAATAGCAAGGACGTGCGTAACCTCCGCAGTAGAAGCTTGACTTGAGAGAATGCCACATCGTTATTTGGGCAGTGTATAGACAACAGACCACTGCCTCGATCGCTGAAGCCCATCTTCACAAGGCCTGTGACACCTATCAGATCCAAATCCTTTTAACGGTCGCTTTGGTCATTTTACACTGAAGGGAAAACTTATAGGGTGGGCATGGCAATTGTGAATATGACAGCTCCGAGATGTCTTTGGCTTTGCATAGCAGTAAGTACCAACATGGCGGCCGTATGATCTTTCAGGTTGAAATTGTGGGTGGAGTTAAGGGAATGGTCCAACCAATGGGTGGAACAGATGGATGCACGCACACACACACACACACACACACACACACACACACACACACACACACACACACACACACACACACACAGCTCCTTATATGGTATCCATAAATTGTGTTCCACTCTATTAACCAATCGAGTAAAGGCTTCATTAATACCCTCTATCGCTCTTCCACAACGTTTTGGAGATACACTATGTGGCATTGTCCCATTTTGTCTGTTAATCCATCACCCCCTGAAATTCTTCTCTTCCACGAGCCTCGTGATACCTGCAGTTCATCAGAGGATTGGAAAAATCTCATTACACATGATTATCACTTGATTGTTTGAAGAATTTTTAAAAGTGAGGTTCAACAACATTATTACCTCCACCCCAGAAGGTGGACGGGAGTTATGTTTTCACCCCTGTGTGTCTGTTTGCTTGTTTGTCTGCTTGGCTGTGTGTGAGCGGGATATATCTGGATACGAGAAGTTTTATTTAAATTTTTTAAGTGATTCTTCACCAGAAACTATATATATATATATATATATATATATATATATATATATATATATATATATATATATATATATATATATCATGATATTTCAAAAAGTTATGGATGGATTATGACAAAACTTGGTGGATGAGTTGGGGGTAGGTGACAAGAACAAGCCGATTCGATTTTGGTTCAGGTATAGATGCAGATCTGGCCTATCGGTGGGATACAAATTGTTAACTGTTCAGCCTGGTGTAGGTATGCGCTCCATCAAGTGCCATTCTAGTTCTTCTCATGTTTTTATACCCAAGAGATCAGGGAGAAATTAATTGCTTTTTGCAAAGACTTAGATTTGTCATGCATTCAAAGCAGCAAACAGAACAACCAAGAAAAAAACAGCAATCACAAGGCCCGCACACCTCGTCAGAAGTGTCGTCAGCAATCGTTCACTTATTTCATTCACATTCTCTGATTCTGATGTGCCATACTCTATTACAGAGTGCCAGTGCTGCCAAAGCATTTTCTTGGCAAAGGTTATGCTGGATGGTTTGCCATTACGTTCCCAGCAGTCAGGGCAGGAATTTGGAATTTGTCCATGATTCCGGCGACAGCTCGCCGACTCTTCGTGAAGGGCTCCATGGGATCTTTAGCATCCACCAATACACCAAGATAGCAGTTAAATTTGGGCTTAACCAGCGTATACGCTTAGCCAGCGTATGCCGACTTATGAAAAATTTGTCTAAAACGCCGGCACACGTCAAATACGTTATGGGTAAGTTTTGTATGCATTAAGAGCACGATGAAAAACACTGCCATATGTCGTAGTACGCTGGCTTTCATCGTTGTACTTTGCGGTTGTCCTCAAATTTTAGCATGCTTGAAATTTTACGACGTATGCCAGCGTATGACTCACACATTCCACTACGCTGGCCATAAGTTGTAGGCACGTTATGCGATCGTTGACACACGTCGACACACGTTACTTGTAAGTTACTCATAAGTCGAAACACGTCGAGGTAATGATTAGCGTACCCGAAACTTATTTATAACCTATGAGTAACGTGTTGTAGCCACGTTACACGATCGTTGCACACACGTCGAGGCACGTTATGCAATCGTTGGCACACGTCGAGGCACGTTATTTGTAAGTTACTCACAAGTCGAAACACGTCGAGGTAATGCTTAGTGCACCCAAAACTTATTTCTAACCTATGAGTAACGTGCTTTGAACCTATGTGTAACGTACCTCCAACACATATTGACGTATGTAGACGTATTTGATTGACGTCTTCCGGACGACCACAGAACTTACTGAACGTGTTTCTAATTTACAGCTACCGCATAATGGCGTATTGGCAGCGTTTAAAAAATAAATAACAACAATAACTTCCAATATTTCGTCACGTGCCGTTACGTCACGTCCGATTGCCTCTTCAGTTTGCTCATGTCTTATTCTTCGTTCCTCCTCTGTGAATATTTTCTGTTTGAGGATATTGTCACATCGACGTTGAAACTTAAAAGCAAATGTCCGAATATATTTTAAAATTCGTGATCGACTAAAAACAACAAAAAAACAACAACAACTTCAGATATTTTGTCATGTGCCTTCACGGAGCCAAGGAGAAAAAAAAGAAAATGTGCCTTGACGGAGAAAATAAGTCTCGGGTATGCTAAACATTACCTCGACGTGTTTCGACTTATGAGTAACTTACAAGGAACTTGTGTCGACGTGTGTCAACGATCGCATAACGTGCCTACAACTTATTCCCAGCGTAGCGGAACGTGTGAGCCATACGTCGAGTACGTCGTAAAATTTTCAGCATGCTTGAAATTTCACAACGTACGAGACGTACCACAAAATATGACAGCGTACTTCATCGTTTTTCAGCGTGCTCTTAACGAATACACAACTTACCCATAACGTATTCGACGTGTGCCAGCTTGGTTCGGCAAATTTTTCATAGGTCGGCATACGCTGGCTAAATTGTCAAGGTGTGACTGCGATGTTGACACTTCAAATTCTCAGGCGGTTATGATTTAAATCGGCGTGCAGCAGGTTTTTAACAGGCTACGTCACGAGTTCGTCGGCGATACGTGCAGCGCGCTATGCCTAAGTTAAACTATCATTGGGCATAGGTTGTGAACGCCGACAACAGGCTAAGCATTCTTTGGTATAAGTTATCAATAAGACAACGAAACGTTCTGTGCCCGTTACGAATACGTTATGCATACGACCAACACGTTATGAATACGACCAAAACTTAAAAAAAAATTAAAATTTCAGCGTACGCCAACGTTTTACATACATTTTTTTATACGTTGCCATTGCTGGCTAAATCGTCAAGGTGTGACAGCGCCTTTAGCGGCTTCAGTGTCGGTTCCTTTTTTCTTTGCTGGGAGACAATCACATCCCTGCGTATGAAAATCATTGTTTCCTTTGCTTTTCAGATCGATCCGTTGGGGATGCCCTGAGGCCCTGTGCATAAAACTGCTGATACTCCTGATTTATTGTATTGTCGGTCACTCAATATTCATGGTCTTTTTTCATTTCAGAAGGCCTGATGGCCACGAGAATGAACTGCAGTCAAAGGAATATGGCAATCCAGTTAATAAGAGGAGAGAGCTTGAATCTTACGAGTTAATGTTGACTGAGCAAAATGTGTCATATGTGGAACAGATGATTGCACATTAAAATGCCATGTGTCCAGACAAGACGGCAAAGGTTTACAATCATCTGAGAGTTACAATGAACTGTCGACACACCGCATTGGTAAGCCAGTCTTCCAGTTCAAACACATGTTCATCACTGACACTGATACCAGGTACATGAAGTTGAGTCAACATATTTTTGCTTCGGGTTTGGGTGTGCACATTCAGACTGATATATAATGGCAGTGGAGGCTCTTTATCCTTTGGGTGATTGTGGATTGCCTGTTTCCTTTGCCTTCTCCTTTGAGTTGAACCTGATTAGTTAACATGCCAGTGAGTTAGCAGCATTTTCATCCTTCATATTTTACCCAAATAACAGCATCGAGACCAGAACTTTGAGGGAGTTCGACACTGCACTGTCCTGGTAATCATAAGTAAGACTTCTTGAGAATTGCAGAAATTCTGTCTTAAACATTTCCTTCCGTATGACTTTAACTACATGTACCATTGAGAGAGCATCTTTATCCAAATCACGTGACTTCGGTTATTCTTTCAGTAGGTTTCGGAGACCTTAACTAAAGACCGGAAGAGTACTTTTACCATCGGACTGTTCCTGGCACTCATCTGGGTAGTGCGTCAGAAGTTTTTGTGTTTTGAGCCACGTCTTGTTGATTGTTTTCTGATACTCCAGTGCAGCAATGCAAATTTCATATTCTTTGTGCAAGTCTGCTCATCAGAATATGGAAACACCCTCTTCCACACTGCTTTCATTGAAGGATACAATTTCAGCAAATACCTTTGATTGGTATTGTCTAATCGGTACAGTCTGAGGGTGCTGACCATGCTCTTTGCATACTTCTGGAATGAGTTCTAAACACATCTATGCAATGCTTGTGGTGCAGTATTTCACCTCAATGGCAACCAAGTCCCCCCACCTACTTTTGTGGCCAACAAATCAATATCCTGCATTTTCTTGGCCTGTTTTCTGAGCACTGTGTGTAGTTCAAATGTAGTACAACTATGAAGTACCCCTTCTGGTTTCTTACACAAAATACACATATTTCCACACTTTGACTCCTCAGGGAGAGTTGAGCATTTTGATTTTCTTCGTCCAGTATCATCACCACACTGTCCAATGTTCCTCCTTCTGACATGTCTCTCTTGTGTTCTTCGCAATATTAAGTTGGCTAATTTAAGCTGACATTTAGGGTGCCTCTTTCCCTGGTTGTTAAGAAGATCCTTTGGATTAACATGATCTTGAAAACATACATCAATAGGCATTGAATGTAGTTTTTGAAACCGTCTACATTTTTATGAAGTCCTCATATGATTGTAAACCTTTGCCGTCTTGTTTGGACGCAGGACATTCTAATGCGCCATCATCCATTCCACGTACGACAAATTTTGCCCAGTCATTGTTGGCTAGTAAGATTGAAACTTTAAATCTTTCCTCTTATTAACTCCATTGCTGTGTTCCTGTTACCGTAGTTCAGTCCTACTGTCATCAGGACTCCTGAAATGAAGAAAAAGGCTCTTAATATTGAGTGACCAACACAACAATAAATCATGAGTATCAGCAGTTTTATGCACAATGCCTCCGGCCACCCTTATCAGATCCATCTGAAAAGCAAAGGAAACATTGATATTCGTATGCAGGGATGTGATTGTCTCCCAGGCAAAAAAAAAAATGGAACTGACTCTGAAGCTGCCAAAGGCAGTGCTCTGAGCCTGCCAGGGCCAGTGTTGGTGGCGTGGCTTAAAGTCCAAATTTGACTGATATTGCGACATGCAGTGTAACATCGCAGGAAGGTGCAAATACCAGCAAACATAGTTTGTTTTGCACACTGTTGCAGCCATTTTGTAATGATGCAAATTGGTAAGTCATCCAATAAGAAGGATAGTGTTTCAAAAATAACGTAGGCCTCGCCTCTTAAAGCACTCAAAAATGTTATTTAACTGTCGAGATATGGTCGAAATGGATTTATAACATTATTTGACCTTTTTTACCTTGACCAGACCTTGAAATTCCATTTGGCCGTCACCTGAGGGGACTTCCCATAACAGAAATGGATTTATTGACCATAAAATATTGGTTTAGGCACCAAGATTATGTTTCTATGTTGGTTATATGCTGGATATGGCAAAAAACATGACAAACACATAATTTGACCTTTGACCTGACTGTGACCTTGACCTTGACCTTTAAAATCAGACAGCCACCTCTCAAAAGTTTTGTATGTTCTTTTAGTTCAACTCTGCCAAATTTGGTGTTTTGGACCAGCGTGTCACGATCACTCCCGTAAGCCAATCTTCTATAATTCATTTCGGCAGAAGGGATGCCGAGTTTAACATCCATCCGAGGGACGGGAGAGACACCTCCGAGGTGAGTGTGCATACCTCTACATCTAGACCATCCTACCAGCCCAGGCCTTTGAAATACTTTACATGTCTTTTATTTAAACCGTCATAAAATTATTGTAAACGTTCACAACAATGACATGTAGACTGGTGGTAAATCCGGTTGGGGTCCAGTGATAAGGATCATATAGAGCTGAAGAGCATTTAGCCGCCAAACATGGACCGATAAACATGTGAGACTCACACGTGCATCCAATCAATAGTAGACACAATGGCTGCCTCCATGGAGGCTCCTGGGAGATTTATTCAATTGCATTTGTTCCCTAATTGCGCATGTTTGAGATAAGGATGTTTTGTTGGAGGCCTGCACTCTTGACAGAGCTTTGGGATGTTCACGAAAAGTCAATAAACGCTTCAATGGTTGAACTAGCCATTGACAGGTCGTGACGGTTCGACACTCTCCGTTGCAGGATATTGGATATTGGGAGTAGCAGGAATTAATAATTTGTTCAGGGTGCCGGCGATAGCTCACCTACTCTTCCCGAGATATACCGCAGGAGCTTTAACATTCACCACCTAATGCTAGCAGATGGGACACCCGTTCAACGTCCATCCGAGGGACGACACACACATTGATGCTTCAGACTGCCTGCAAAACACCAGGATGACAGTTTATAACTGGGTTGGGATTTACATCCAGGCTCGAGACCGAAGAGGTGAGTGTGCATACCTTTAGGTATCCTGCCAGCCCTGATAAGGATGAGAATGAGTTCTTCTAAAATTGTGAAATACTCCTTGTCCTTGTCTTCAAGAAAATAAGAGATGAATGGGCAAATAATCCCCCTGGAGTATGCCTCTGAATGAATTACTCCACACACGAGTAAGTTGGCACCATTGCAATTAAATCCCTTAACAAGAAAAAAAAGCAATCAGAGATTGCAGACTATCACCAGGACTTTTGTGTGTTGTTTGTGTAGTTTTGTGTGGCGTTTGTGCACTGGTGTGCTACGTAATTAATGAGACATAATTACAACTGCCACTTTATAACTGCTGGCAGTGATGACCGGGTACCAAGACGTCCTGCTTTGATGCAACCCCGCTTTGATTGGACACCTGACCCTGACGCATGACGTTTATTATTATTCAATTGAATTTAGAGTGGGATTAAAATAAATTCAATTCAAATCAAATGGAAGACCAAATAAGTACAAGTCCTGCATTAGAGTAATCGGAAAGAACCCGAACAAGCAAAAAGCAAAGACGACGTCATCAGGAGTAACCTGGATAGGATTTGCATTTCAGCTGCTACTCCTCTACCCTGAAACCCATCCAGGCACAGCCAAGTGAACCTTACTCAAAAAAGTTGAAATATATAGCATGCATTCCCCATCACCACTCGATCATAATTGTGAAGTTTCACATCGATTGACGAAGTGATTCCAAGAGAAAACATTATTTAATTTTTTTTTTCAATCCAATATGGCTGCCAAACCATGTGACCTATCAGTTATTCCTCAACAAACTTTTATACCCAAGGTGTGGGGAACATTTGTATGAATATTCCCCTCGATCAGTCCAGCCGTTCTGCAGAAGAAGATTTTTAATAGGTTTTTGGGTAAATCCAATATGGCTGCCAAATCATGTGACCTATGACATTTTATTTTATGTTTTTTTAATGTTGAAGGCGTTAGTCACGGACTAAATCATCTTCATCGTGGTCAAGCCTTAAATAAAAGAACTGATTGATCGAAAAGTAAGGAAAGAGAATAGTCTGAGTTTTTAAGGAAGTCAAAAATCTTCTTTTTGAAAAGGGGGAGGTGTGGAAGAAATAAAATTAATTATGTTCATTAAGTGTTTGGGAAGACATGAGAAGGAAAAGAGTTCCTGCATTTGGCAGTGGAGGGGAAGTAACAAACATCGTAACGGCCCACCCTTGAATTGCCAATGGCCACACAATAATCACGTGATGTAGTGGCTTGTCGAGTGTTCCTTGGTCTCGCTAATGGTGGCGGTACACAAGCAGCAAGTTCTCGCGAGCAGAAACCGAAGCAATACCTGTAGAAAAGAGAAAGAGAGCCTACTTTGCGGTGTAATTTAAGTGGGTCGAGTTTTGAGGTCACATTGGGAGAGTTGACAAGTCGAATAACTTTGGATTAAATTCTGTCCAGTAAGTATGTGGAGCTGGAACCTCCCCAGATGTGAGAGCAGTACTCTATACAAGGATGAATCAATCCTTTATATAGTTGGAGCAAATGTTCAGAGGAGACATCTGACAATGTTCGACATCTGAACAGGACTCCTAATTTCTTCAAGGCAGACCTCGCTATTAGCGTAATGTGTGGATTCCAGGATAAATTTGATGTTAGAGTGATACAAAGTAAATTTATTGTATCACATGGTGTAATTGTAGAGCTTTCAAAGGAGAGTGGAGAGTTGAGAGGCGTGAGAGAGAGAGAGAGAGAGAGAGAGAGAGAGAGAGAGAGAGAGAGAGAGAGAGAGAGAGAGAGAGATAGATAGATAGATAGATAGATAGATAGATAGATATATATAGATGAGAAGAAATTGAGTTTTTGAAGCATTAAAATTAACTTGATTACATTTGCCCCACTGGAAGGTCTTGGCCAAATCCGAATTTAAAAAGGTCGTTGGGGTGAAACGACATGTAGATCGAGATTTAAAAAAATGATAAATAAAATTCAAGATAAAATGGTCCACAAAATTTTTTGATGACGTTATTGGTCACATGATTCTGCAGCCATATTGTTTTTCTATTTTTTAAACTTTCAAAGACCTTCTCTGAAATGGCTGAAAAGATCGAGGCGAAACTTTACACATATGACCGCCTATCCATGAGGAACAAAAGGGTCACACATATGACATCGTAGGTCACAGGGTGTGGCAGCCATATTTGATTTACCCTAAAACCCATAAAGAAAAAATATACACCACTCAAAAGAAGTCCTGGCGAGGGTTTGCAATCTCTGCTTGCTCTTTTTCTTCTTTCCTTGGTGTTGTTTCAGAGATAGAGGTCCAATTTTTTTTCTGTTTTTCCAATATGGCTGCCACACCACATGACATATGACGTCATAATTATCATTATAACATTCTACATGATAAGTCACGCCTATGGTGAAAATTTTGTCTCAATCCGAAAAGCGGTTACAGAGCAAAACACGAAAGTTCTGTGTGGACAAACGAACAAACAGTCCTTAATGCAAACAGACTCCTTTGGCGAGGGTAATAAGATGGTTCAGGATAAATAAATAAAGGCACACTACAGGCATTCACAACACAGAGCAGATGCTAGCACCTCTACAGATTTTAACTCAGAACAAAAAAATGATTTCATTGGATATTCTTGAGTGCTGGATGGACATGGTCCTTGTGGAACATCCCCTCGTTACATTTCCAGAAGCTCAAATGCAGGATGTGGATGCATCAGCTGGTTGCACTTGGCATTTAAGGAGACGGACATACCTTGGCACATCCCGGGAGGTTCGAAACCCACCATCCATTTGCAAAGTTACTGCAGTCCTAGAAAGGGCCACTGGTGGTGTGATCTTCAGGGAGAGACAATCCAAACACCTCCTTCATGTCAACGTGGAAGCAGATATTGTGCTTTATCCAAACAATATCGTTTGGCTGTAAACTCGTGAAAACGTCCATGGAATGTTGTTCTATTTGTGAAAAATATCACTTCACGTATTAACAAACATGGATTTGTGCCGTTGTTGTGAAACACTTCCTTCTTGATGAATACGCCACCCTGTTGTGATGTCCATGGTGTTGCGGTAATTGTGATAAAGTGATGTTCATGAATGCGATTAGATCACTGTGTGCCAACAGGTGGTTCAACACCGAGCACACATGGCGGTGGGTTCTCTCACCATCAACGAGGAACGCTCGGAGGTCATCGACTTATCCGTGCCATTTGTCGAGACCGGTATCAGTGTGATGGTTCCACGCAGCAATGGAACCGTCTCTCCTTCTGCCTTCCTGGGTCAGTTCCTGCCAAACAAAGATCAACAATAAGATGACTTGTTGATAGCCATTCACGAAGTGACGGGGGCCACGTCGGTACAACATTAAATGTAGAGGTGTTTTGGGATAACAAATAAGAACCTCTACCAGGTGCTGTATTCACGGGAAAGCTTTTCCTTCTCCCACCTGGATAGAAGATTCAGTGAGGTCTCCAACTTTAACAAGTGTTTCTATCCAGTTTGTTGATTGCCTCTCTCTAGTGAAGGAACTGGTGCAGCATTTATTATTATTAATTATTTATCACAAGCTTAGCTGAGGCAGGACTCTCTCTCTCTCTCTCTCTCTCTCTCTCTCTCTCTCTCTCTCTCTCTCTCTCTCTC
>BROF01004165.1:41681-84070 GCA_024346535.1 Eptatretus burgeri | reverse complement strand
TCTCAAGCTCTCTCTAGCTCTCTCTCTCTCTCTCAAGCTCTCTCTAGCTCTCTCTCTCAAGCTCTCCTTGTCCATGAGTTAAGATTTTTAAGAATATTATTTTGCCTTTATCAAGGATAATAAATGTTTTGGTATGTCGCACTCAAGGAAGGCAATGAGTCAGGCTACTTTGAGATCTCTTAAAGCTATATGTCACTTTTTGTTTTTTTACACAACAGTCAAGACTCTCGAAGAGCCATAAATGATGAGGATTAGTGGATTTTTTGACCAGTGAGGGAGGGCAGAGGGGATATATGATCAACATTGGACGTACATTCAAAATTATGAGAAAGTAGTCGGAAAAAGAGAAAGGGTTGGTCAAAGTAAAAAATATTGAAGATCACAGGTCACAGGCAGCAATGGGAGACAACCTAAGATGGGGAGCAAGAGAGGAGTGGAGGGTAGAAATATTCGGAGTGCTAGGCCAGTTGAGAGGTAGTTAAAACATCATCGACTACTTTGAGATTAACTGAGAGGCCACAAAATTTTGTACTGTCAAAGATCAGAAGTTCGTGCCTTTGGGCTCTTTATGAACGATACAGACGATTCTCATTGCTTTTGAGTTTACAACGTGAAGGAGTTCGAGTCTGTGGTCAGACGTGTTTACCCTGGCATGGGAACCCTGGCATGACAGTGATACTGCAGTTGGAAATGAACATTGAAATGCTTTCTCTGATGTTATATGTTTCAACGATTGTGAGGAAGGACTCGGCCTGAGGGAGGATACCCAGTCTCTGACAAGTTTGGACGCCATTTTGGAAATGTGTTCCTCTCAAAAGAGGTCATGCTTGATTGATGCTGAGCTGGAGGAGTTCAAGAGACGAAACCTTTTCTGATGGTTTATCCCAATCATTGTGGTTGTTAAAACTTGGTGGTCAAGGAAGCAACCTGCCGTCTTACAAACATCGAAAATGGATGGACTTGCTTCAGAAATTATTCAGGCTATTATTCTATATTGCCAAATTCTAACACCCCAGAAAATAGCCTCGTCAATTTCCTTGGAGTTTAGACACTGAGGTATTGGTGTGGGATTGACGCAGCTGAATGTACGAGTTCGATGAGAAGTACCATTCTGTATAAGTGGCTATTTGATGTCTTACATTTGCGCATTAAAATACCCACAATTCATTGCTGTAGTGTGATGAGAGGAGACGTTTGACCTCTGTGTGTGTGTGCTGTTTTGTGCAGAGCCTTTCAGTGCAGACGTTTGGGTCATGATGTTCATCCTGTGCCTGCTGGTATCAGGAATCGCGGTCTTTGTGTTCGAATACTTCAGCCCTGTTGGTTACAATCGTGAACTAGCCTCCGGGAAAGGTCAGCACACTCCCGGCGGACATTTGTATGCACACTGCACACCAATCGCCGCAATCCTTGAATTGCACAATCGATACCGATCTTCCTTAAATTTGGATTAAAAAACAAATTGCGTAGGAATGGAGTTTCCGTCTGTGAAAGACACAGAACCAGCCCTTTGCTAAAAAGCAGTACCAGCTGCCATACTGCTCCCACAGTATCAGCCTACATGGGCTTTCGAAGCCTTTTATAGGCCAACTTACCCACCACTGGATTATATTTCGTCAAAGCATTGATTTCAACATCATGTTGATAACTTGTTAAACTAATGATAAACGTACCCTTCATTCTGCATGTATTACAGACTAACTGTGGCATTGTTAAACCCAAATTCCACGAAATATGAAACCGATTTGATGTCATAGTTAACATGCTATGTTTGTAAACATACGGTGGTAAAGGAGTAATCATTTAACACAATTAATTCAGATTGGTTGTAAAAACGAGAGGATTAACAATATGTGCAGAAACGAGAATGAGACTCGGTAGAGTGCACACCTCCACCAGGCTCAACAGTTTACGTTTGGTATCCCACTGATAGGCTGGATCTGGATCCTTACCTGAACCAAAATCGAATCGGCTTGTTCTTGTCACCTACCCAACTCATCCACCAAGTTTTCTCATAACCCCTCCACAAGTTTTTGACATATCATGCTCAGAGACAAACAGGGGTGAATACATAACCTCCATCCACATTCGGTGGCAGAGGTTACAACGAACACATTTATTATAACACAATCCGGAGCATTCTTCTGCTACCGGGAACACCAAGAACTGTAACGAGGTAGCATGGTGTGTTTACTTACTCAAACCATCCGTTTACAGAAATGTAATCTTTGTTATATTGAGGTTTAATCCTCACTTCTGGACGGCCCTTGTGCAGAAGTAACAAAATGTACACATGATCAGCTCATCATTTGAGTTTGAGGATGACACCTTCACTCTCACCTTTGGGGGTCATAGCTACAAATAATTAGCTCATGGAACATACAGTGCTAATGATATTGGAACATTCACAAAGTCTCATCTTCATCCCCAAGACACGACTTTAAAAAACAAGACAAAGAGCAATCACAGATTGCAGATCCTCACCATGACTTGTTTTGTGTGGTGTTTGTATACTGGTATGTTAGGTAATTAATAATTAATAAAAGACATAATTAGAACTGGCAGTGATGACCGGGTACCAAGACGTCCCGCTTTGATGGAGCCCCACTTTGATTGGACACCTGACCATGACCCATGACGTTTTTCATTATTATTCAATTGAATTCAGAATGGGATTAAAATATATTCAATTCAAATCAAATGGAAGACCAAATAGGTACAGTCACTGCATTGGAGTAATCAGAAGGAACCCGAACAAGCAGAAAAGTAAAGATGAAGTCATCAGGAGGAACCTGAATATGATTTGCATTTAAACTGCTACTCCTCTACCCTCAACCCAATCCAGGCACAGCCAAGTGGAGCCTTATTCAAAAATAAAATAAAATAATAAAAATAATCAAAAAGAACCCACATCAAAAAAATTAAATAATTCTGGCTGCCAGACCATGTGTCTGAACAAGTTAAATTTAAAACATGTATTCGCCATCACAACGAGATTACAACTGTGAAGTTTCACTTCGATTGACGAAGCGGTTCCAGAGAAAACATTATTTAATATTTTTCTTCAATCCAATATGGCTGCCAAACCTTGTGACCAATCAATTACTCCTTTCCTTAACAAACTTGTCCACCCAAGGCTTGGGAAACATTTGTGTGAAGTTTCCCCTTGATCTGTCCAGCCGTTCTGGAGAAGATTTTTGGAGGTTCGAGGGTAAATCCAACATGGCTGCCAAAACATGTGACCGATAATGTCATATGTGTAAACCTTTTGTTCCTCCTGGACAGGTGGTCATACGTGTAAAGTTTCGCCTTGATCTGTTCAGCCACTTCAGAGAAGTAGATTTTTGAAGGATTTTTTCTTTTAACAATACGGCTGCTGAATCACGTGACCGATGGCGTCATCGTTTTTTTTTTTTGTCTTTTTCTGTGAACCATTTTATCCTTACATGACCCTCAAAATTTTTTTCAAACTGATCAGATGTGGTGTTCTACATATGCAATTATGACGTTATAATGTAGGTTTCTATCACATCATTTTAAAAATCGCATTTATTCCCATGAGGAGTACTTGCCATGTGCCAAGTTTCAATTTTTTTCCTTTGTGTGGTTTCAGAGATACAGAGGTCCAAAGTTTTTCCATTTTTTTCAACATGGCTGCCACACCACGTGACCTATGACGTCATAATTATGATTAAAACATTTTACATGAGTAATCGCGCTTATGGTGAATATTTTGTCTCAACCCAACAAGCAGTTGCGGAGAAAAACACAAAAGTTTTGTGCGAACAAACAAACAAACAAATGAAAACTCACTCATGGAGTGACAACTTGGCAAAACAGCACAAAGTAGAATGGCACTCGGTAGAGTGCATACCTTTGCCAGGTGGAACAGGTCATGTTTTGTATCCCACTGAATGGGCTGGATCTGAACCAAAATCCAAACCGCATGTTCTCGTCACCTATTCAACTCATCCACCTTGTTTTGTCTTAACTCGTCCACAACTTTTTGAGATATAGTGATATATTTAGTTTTTGGCCCAATCTATCAATTTTAGAAATCAGACATGTGTTGACCTTTTGACCTTAAAATTAATTGGTGGTTGAATTCAGTGACCTGACATGAAAAAAATAAATGTCAGGGGCTTTATCTACATCTACTAATTACCACAACGACATATATAAGGAGGTACAAGATCTCCTGGCCCCAAGTAATTCCCATTGGTTTCTGCCATTCCTCAGAGCCTGGTGGTCCAGCCTTTACCATCGGAAAGTCCATCTGGTTGCTGTGGGCTATCGTCTTCAACAACTCCGTCCCAGTGGAAAATCCACGGGGCACCACCAGCAAATTTATGGTGTCTGTGTGGGCCTTCTTTGCCGTCATCTTCCTTGCCAGCTATACAGCAAACCTGGCGGCGTTCATGATCCAGGAGGACTACGTTGATATGGTCTCCGGAATGAGTGACAGCAAAGTATGTGTTCGGTGCTGTAGCGCAGGGGGAGATGTGGTTTTAGAATAGCTTCTGAGCATGTCTGTCTCTCTGGCAAGGCCATGACTTTTTTTTTTTACCATTTGAGCTTTTGTCATCAAATTTCAACAAACTTTTATGAAGAGAATATGGAGAAAATATTTCATAATTGGGACAAAATGTGAAAGAGCAAAGTCATTGTGACTATAAATAGCCCTTATTACTTGTTAGCCCTGCCACAGAATGCTAATGGTGCGTAATGATTGTGATAAATGGTACATAACGATAATGATCATGAGCGTACATAATGACAGTGGTAAGAGGACACAAAGCCTGATGTTGGCTTAATGATTAAGGTGGTTGGCTTAACATCTTAGGCTTTTGAGTTTGAGCACCTGTTTTTTACCATTGAATTAACATCAGGTGGGATTGACTCAGCCTGTCATCCTTCTGAGGTCGGTGAAATCAGTACCAGTGTACTAGTATGAGGGCACAGCATCAGCGGCACAGCCGCACCCCCAGTAGCCACAGGCTGCACATGATAGCTCAGGGTTCATTGTGAGAGTGACAATGGCACATAATGATAATGATAATGGTACATCATGATAGCATACTTGTGAGACGGCCGGTTTTTTAATATCGCTTCCGAGTTTTTCTTGACGAGCAGAAGCCCGTGATAAAAATACCGCGACAGAAAAGCCTGAGCGTATTATATAGACCAAGAATAACCACACCATGGTCACAACCTGAGACACGATATGTATATATATCTATATATGTATATATATATATATATATATATATATATATATATATATATATAATATCTTCTTTCGGCTGCTCCCGTTAGGGGTCGCCACAGCAGATCATCCGTATGATCCGGATAGTGATTTGGCACATGTTTTACGCCGGATGCCCTTCCTGACGCAACCCTGATCACCTCTTACAGCACAGGGATATGGTACACCTATTTTAACCGGGGTATACACCGGCCCAGTATACTGGTACTCGTTTCGCCGACCTCGGAAGGATGACAGGCTGAGTCAACCCCCTGGTGTATTAATTCAGTGGCCGAACGGGGCTTGAACTCAGGACCTCTTGGATCCCAAGCCGCTGCCCCAACCACTGCGCTCACACCAGGCTCAATATATATATATATATATATATATATATATATATATATATATATATATATATATATATATATACATACTCATAAAAGTGTGTGTGTGTGTCAGTCATTGATTGGTGTCTTCATGTGCGAGTTTCAGTGTGGAATGGAGTCCTCCCAGGGTGATTTCAAAGTATCCACCTTTATTTCGATAAGGGGTCACGGATTCATGGACCAAGCTTCTAGAACTGGGATATCAAAGTTTTTGCAGATGTGTCAGTGGTTAACATTACAAATTCTGTTGTGTTGTTGTGTGAACAGCTATTCTGACATGAGATTTATTTTTTATTTGTGTTCGCTCATTAAGCATAACATATCACTCTCTTTGCTCATGTCACCTCCACCCCTCGCCTCTCCTTTTTTCTTCCTCCTCCTCTCCCCCACTCTCTGTCTGTCCCCTCTTCACTCCCCCCTTCGAACGAAATGCAGCACTCTCCTCCCACACCAATATCTCTCTCTCTCTCTCTCTCTCTCTCTCTCTCTCTCTCTCTCTCTCTCTCTCCCTCCCTCTCGCAGTGTATAACAACGTTTTGTGAGGCGTTGCTCTCCCCACTTCCATCCCCCTTCCTCGCTCTTCTCCCCTTCCTAGCTTCCCCTTCCTCACCCACACCTCGCTTCCCCTCCCTCCTCTCCCCATCCCTCCCTTCACTCCATCCTCTCTGCCTCCCCTCCTCCCTCTCTCTCCCTTTCTCTTTCTCCACCCCCTCCCATTCACACCACTATCAGTAAAGCGACGGGTTGTATTTGCTAGTATATGTGTGTATATATATATATATTACCTATTCTCTCCACTGAACTCCGTCATCCTTGCTCATGTTCCATATGTAATAAGATTCATCATGATTCCGAACAGGGGATTTACCTTTATATCTGATACCTCGGTTTTGTCATGTGTGTGTGTGTGTCCCTCTCTTCCCCCACCCCACGTGCTGTTGTAATATACCTTGTGTTCACAAGAATCTACATGTGGTCATTTGAGGTACGGGAACTCCATTCAGTATGAGTGAATTGGCTTTAAAAATCCAGCAACACGCAATTCGATTGGGGAACACGCATTTAAAGCACTCTTAAAAGCTGAACAAGGCGACTTGGAAACACATTCATTGCTCTGTTAAATGATCAACTCGACACCTATTGTCCATGTCAGCCTCTGCCACGGTTATATCAGAACGAGCTGATTCATCACACGTTCATGGATTGTTTAACCCCAACATGGGGCCATCAGAAAACTACGTAATGCTATTGTTTTTTAGTAATCTAGCTTTCTAATTAGTATTACCTCACTATTATTCGACATATGATTTAAAAAGAAAATTGTGCTCCCTCATCGTGATTAACACTCGACCCAAACAAAGCCAATGTAAATCTGATGCAACAAATCCAGACAGTGTTTAATCAGCAGTGGCCTACAGGGTTAATGTGTTAGGCCCAAAATAAAACCAAGATGGTGGCCGCATCGTTTCATCTGGGTGAGATGGTGGGTGGAGTGAAGCGACTGATGTGGGTGTGGTCTGGTAGCTGTCTGACCAATGGATACACATTTCAAAAATCAACCCCGAACAAGAACTCCAACAACAGCAATGGGGGAGCTCTTGTAGCCCTGTGGAGAAGAGGCAAAAAGGAGAAGAGAAGAGAAGATCGGACACCAACGGCAGGTAGTCCAGTGAACGTATGTGGCAGCGGGTGGAGTTCAAAGCTGTGAACAGACGTTTTTTGGGAGCAAGATACATTGCCAGTGAAAAAAGATGACATTTTGTGCAGACATCCTGTAGAAACACTCCATTAAAATTTTTTATGCATCATCGATTCTCATGGGAGAGCAAGAACACAGAACAAACAATGACATTTAAGGGAGTAACAAAACCTGAGACAAAATGTAGAATCCAAATCAAAAAAGATCGCTACTGGTGTCCCTGGACAATCATGTAAAATAGAATCAGGCGTACAATCATTACCTTTAAAAGAGTGAAAAATGATTTTTTGAGGCATTTTACATCACGTCCTGCAGAGCCTATTATTTAATTATACTTGATTTGAAAACAAATTCCTTTCCCAAAATTTTTTACGATTTCACTCCAGATTTCGATATAATTATTTTGGCCATGAGTTCCAATTGTCAAATATGGAATCAGATTTTGAATATCTGCTTTTGATAAGCCTGTACGTTACATTATTCAAGTTCCCTACGACATTGCACACTATTGCTGAGCATATTGACGGGGCGTCCATCCATCCATTCCGTTGGGACCATACTCTGTGCAGATCGTTGGTGCTGCCGAAGCAGTCTCCTTGGCTATTGGGCACAATCTTGGACGGGTCGCCACTCCGACACAGGATACCAGCAAGCTGGCACTCATTTTACCAACCTCAGAAGGATAACAGGCAGTGTCAACTCCACCTGGTATTAATTCAACACCCAAGGGGGATTTGAACTCAGGATCCTAGGATACCAAGCCCACCACCCTAACCATTAAGTCAACACCAGGCATATTAACGGGGCGTGACGACCCAGAAAAGCAAAGTTGGTGTATTATTATGTAGATATCATGTAGATTCGCAGATTATTAGATAGATAGATAATATTGATTTTATAAAAAGGAATTTTTTTTTAGAAAATATAGAAAAGAAAGATTATTATGTCAAATTGAAAAAATAAAAGAAGAAGACGATATATAGAAGAGAAAATTGGACACCCTCCCAGTGGAGAAGCAAAATTAATTTGGAAAATATATGAGTGGTTTGCACCATGGGATGACATCCCACATCGGACTGTGTGGTCAACAGCGGCCGGGGGCTGTTGGAGGGGAGGGGGGAAAAAACCCTTTAGCTCCATCAGGATCGACCTCCTCGACACTAAGTATTCATGTATAGATTTACCTTTGAGCTTCAGTGTGTCTGTCCAGGCCATAAATCGTTTATTTTTTATTTTTTTTTTACCATCTGAGCTTTTGTTATCAAATCTTCAACAAACCTTTATTATGAGAATATGGAGAACGCAAATTAATAAAATGAACAAATAAATACTTTTTTTTAGCTGTTATTTTCATCAAGTTTATTTAGAGTACTAAGCAGACGTGGACGGGCTTTGCATTTTGGGATGCTTTCGAGTTAGTCTTACCCCAAAGGGGATGCAAGACTATTGAAATGCCCCTGTCTATATGTCTGTCTGTCTCTGTGTGTCTGTATTTTTGTGAAAATAAGAGTGCCAGTTAGAAAAGGTCGGATAATGGTTACGGGACATACAGTGATACAGGTAGAGAGAGGACAGAGTGAGTGGGAGGAGAAGATATTGGTGACAGGATTGGAGATGGCATGAAGTTGCGATGAGCTGCATCCTGAAAGATCAGAGGGAAGAGCAATAGAGGACGGAGTCAGAGATGTAGTTATTGAGATGAGCAAAGGAAGGTTTTTTTTTAATCCATTGATGTATGTCATTTATTTATGATCTATGTGAAGGAATCAGGATTAATTTCTCTAAGTTAGCAGGTGACACTCAGCAGGGAGGAGGAGGAGGTAAAGTACATGGTTTGGAAGAAGAGCAACAGGAAGTTTATTTATTCTAGGGCAGTGTTTTTCAAACATTGGGTCAATACCCCAAGTGGTTCATGAGTGGGTATTGACGTGTCTGCAAAAAAGAAATACAAATGGCCCAGATGCTAGCCTTTTTGTTACTCCTGTAGTCAGGGTTGGCACCGATGAGCCCATCCCAGTTTTCCCCAGCTGGGTTTCAAATAAACTCACTTGAATAAACTCAATATTTTCCCCAGTAATGTGGGTTGATTCAAAATCCCCACATCATTGTTTCTTTTAACCCTTGGTGTAGGGGTAACAGGGGATCATGGTGACCAAATACCAGGATTGGGAGGTCGTCTGGTAAATCCGGCTGAGAAACACTGTTCTGGAGAATGACTCGGGAAGTGGTGAAGAGGAGTTAATGTGGGAAAATGTAAGTAAATGGTAATGGGTAGAAAGAGCGTTGTTATAGATTACTGGAATGTAAGAGCCATCGCTTCGCTGACGGGAATACCAATCTTTGCGTAATTGCTAAAAAAATTAATTTTTTAACGGTTCTTGTTGATGGAAAAATTTAAATTAGGTCATGTATAGATACCAGCCTAGCTTTACACTCATGGAGCGAGGAGGGGGAGAGTGTTAATGGGATATTCATCACAACCTTTTGAGATGCTGAATTCTGAATAATATACTACAACATACCAAGAGAAAGATCAAGAAAAAAATTCTCCCCCTCCCCCTCTCTTCCTTCTTTTGATCAACTGTCTGGGGTACGTTTAAGCACCGGCCATGCCAGGAAAGAAGCTATCCTCATGGATGGATGTGCAGCACGTTCATATGCTGTGTGTTCGTATATGCGTGCATTGCTATGCTGCGCTGTGTAGGGGGTAACGTTACTCCTTGATCTGTGTCATCTCTTATAGGACAATTGTTGATGGACGGATGCACAAAGGCACGCTGAGATCGAGTTCCTTTTATGTATAAGATTTACTAAAAAAAAGGAATCATATTCTACATTGAGTAGTTCAGAAATAACTGTAGACGAAACACTCGACCACCCACCACCACCACCACCACAATGGCACAGGGTCAGGTAATGATACATAAAACGATGATAATTTTCAGATGTATAACGAGGAGAATTTTGTTCAATTCAACCGGAGTTGTATTATTGTTTTGTTTAGAGTCGGGTTTTGTGACGTCGACAATATGGATCAATACGGTTTCGGTTACCCTCTTCACAAGGAAAATAAATAGCCCCGAGTGGGCTGACGGTCATTTTTTTGAAGTTTTAATCTGGAAAATGTGACGGAAGTGAGACTGGTGTCAATTTTGGGGGAACCCCCCTGGGAGCCCCCCCCCCCCGATCCGAAATCGAAAAGTTGAAGCCCAAGCAATTTGGGCAGGCTACTATCTTGTATTCATGTGTCAAGTTTCAGAACAATAAGCCAGCTGATAAGGGAGGAGTATCAAAAATAGAGATCCAAAGTTTCTGTGAGTACCTTCGACTTGGAAGCTCCCATGATCAGAAATCGAAAAATCAAAGCCCGAGCGATTGTGGGGGCTACTTAATTGTATTCATGTGTCAAGTTTCAAAACGATCATCTGGGTGATAAGGAAGGAGTAGCAAAAAGAGCAAAACGTTAACGGACAACCAGACGGACAGACGTCCGGGCATCACAATCCAATTTATTATAAGTTCATCTGTTGGAGAATCGAGATGAGATGACCTGGTGATATGTCTGTATTAAAGAGGGTTCAGTGTCCGGCCATTGAAATAGCTGTTAGGGTCAGAAGACTGTGTGGTTTGTATCAGAGTCGTGATGAAAATATTTCGTATATTCAAAGAAATTGATAGAATCCTTTCAGTGGTGAAGGAGGTGTGGGCTTGGTGGCTAAAGACAAGCGATGAAATAAAAAGGAGAATGAAACCGAGATAAGATGGATTCTTTATACCCATGGAATGGTTTGCATGTGGAATAATTTGCTTGGAAGAGTGGAGGAAGCAAAGACAGACAGTCACCATAATATACTGTATTAGAGGGTGATACAATTTTTAGGTGAAAGTGAGACTAGTGGGTACAGTTGCTTGGACCAGGTGGGCAACAGAGTGCACATTCACATGCTTGTGCTCATGTGTTTGGGCCTTCCATCCCCATGTTCTGGCCACGTTTCCTTTCGCCCATCCTTTTTCCTCATGTGTGCTCTCAGGCTAAGACTGTTTGGCTCTTACCAAGAGTTAACCTTCTGGTTAACTATTATGGTGTCAGGGTAGGTACATGTGCGATTGATTACTGAATGGAGATATGGCCCAGGCTGTCTGGACAGAATTGTATGGCTTTCCCTGCATTTCCTTTTCTTGCTGAAATTTAGATTCAGACAAGAGTACTGTGTAGGTAGTACGACGTACCTTGATGTACTGTGAAGAAGAAAAGAGCACAGTATACTATTCGATCGGTGGAGGGTCCATCCTCTTGAGAGAGCGTCATGACATTCACGATAAGTCATAAACCTTTCCTTGGCTAATAAAACGCCAAACTGGACAGGTTGCCTTTCTGTAGACAAGGTGCGGACATTTACACTCAGCACTCATGGGAATTGAACTTGGATCAGTGAGGTCAATGCAACAAGGCTGTAACCGCTTCGCCGTTCGAGTAGTTTTGCATCAAATGAAATGTTTGTCTCGTCGATGCCACAAGCTCTTTCGTCTTGTTTCCCGTTTTCTCTTTGCAGTTTCAAAACCCCACTCAGCAGCATCCGGCGTTCAGGTTCGGAACCGTACCCAACGGCAGCACTGAGCGTAACATCCGCAACAACTATCCGCACATGCACGCCTACATGTCAAAGTTCAACCAGAAAAATGTGGAGAGAGCCCTGGTCAGCCTCAAGACAGGGTACGTTTTACCACGCCGACCATCCGCACATCCCACCTGCGTGTTGGCGGAAACACAAACATTTTCACAACTAGTATCTGTCCTTCTTTGTGCTTTGGCACAGAGGTGTTTTTACACCTGAAACGGTTTCAATATGGATTTTAAAAAAACAATGTGCTTGGGTAGTCGCTGACCCGCATATTTATGCCTATGCTTAATTATGCGGACACACATCGAAGATGGTGGATAGAAGTTATGTTTTCATCCATGCTTGTTAATTACGAAATCATATTCACAAGTGTACTGGTTGGTCAGGTCTGTTATTAGTTGTCGAAAAAAAAATTTCACTTTGTATGTTGGTCTGTCGAGTTTGTCTTTGTTTGTTTGTTTGTTTGTTTGTAACACGATTTTTGGCCACAGTTTTCAAGCAATCATTTTGAGTTTTTTTGTGTATGTATGTGACCGGCCATGGACAGCAACGTTTAATTTTGGTGAAGATCCGAATCCAGACTCAGATCTGAGAATTTTTTTAAGTGATTCTTCACCATTGAAAGATAGGGCCAAAAACGATACATAGAACAATATCTCAAAAGGTTGCAGATGGATTCGGACTGAACTTGGTGGACAGGTTGGTTGTGTGACAAGGACGAATTGATTCAATTTTGGTGAAGATCCCAATCTGGATCCGGATTCAAAAATTTTACAAGTGATTCTTCAGCATTGAGAGATGGGGCAAAAAACTATGTATATCATGATATCTCAAAAAGTTTTGGATGAGTTGGTTAGGTGACAAGAACAAGCCGATTCGATTTTGCTTAAGCTCCAGATTCAGATCCGAACTATTGGTGGGATACAAAATGTAAACTGTTCAGCCTGGCGGAGGTATGCGCTCCACTGAGTGCCGTTCCGTTTTACCAAGTGTCACTCGATGAGTGATTTTTTTTTTTTTCATTCTGTCTGTTTTTTATGTCATTCACCTACAGATCACAATTTTAAACCGATCTTCACGAAACTTCACGACCTGATAGAGTTCGTCATAAGCAAGAAGCCTCTTATTTTTTGAGGTCAAAGGTTCAACATAGGCTAAAGGTCAACAACTACATCAAATTTCTAAAATCCTCAATTGTCATCCGATTGACTTGAAATTTGAAGAAGAGTTGCATGTTTGATCATTAAATTCAACCACCAATTATTTTTAAGGTCAAAAAGTATCGTGTTCTGCACGACGTCTTTCTTGTTTGTATGTCAGTCACCTCCAGGTCACATTTTTACTCCAATCTTCACAAAACTTCACCACCTGGTAGAGCTCGTGACAAGCGCGAAGCCGATTGGTCTCGAAGTTAATAGGTCAAAAGGTCAAAGATAAAGGTCACATAAATCGTCAAATTTCAACCGATTCACTTGATATCTATGTATATACTGTATGTAAAACTGAAAAACACAGGTGGACGGTGAACCCTCATCAAGGTGAAGTCTTGGTCGACCACTGTGAGTACGTCTATTGATTACGTACTGTTTGAACATGAGTTGGACGGTGAGTACATCGATTAATTACTCATTATTGGACCTTGACTACATCTATTAATTATCTCTATTAATTACGGACTATGATAACATACCTTTTAGACATGTAGACTTTTAGAGCCCTCACATATTTTAGACCTTTTAGACACCTTGAGACCATTTTTTATACCCTTTGGACCTTTTCAGACCCTTTATACCCTTTTACCCTTTATACCTTTTCGAGCCTTTAGACCCAAAAGACCCTTTTGACCCTTTCTAACCCTAAAACCCCTGAAAACCCTTATTCCCTAAAGTAGAGTGCATACCTTCCGCAGGCTGAACAGTTTACGTATCCCACTGATAGGGCCAGTCTGCCCCAAGATCTTAATCAAAATCTAATCGGCTTGTTCTTGTCACTTACCCAATCCAACTCATCCACCATGTTTTGCTGAATCCATCCAAAACTTTTTGAGATATCCTCCTCACAGACACAGACACAGACAAACAAACGGACAAACAGGTGAGAAAACATATCCTCCGTCCACCCCCGGTGGAGGAGGTAAAAACACAAACTTTTGAACATCAGGGATGATAAATATTTACATCATGTTTGTAACGAACTGCAGCTGGAAAAGAAGCAACAAATGAATGTGAAAAAGACAATTTTATGATAAGCTAAGGATTAGGATTAGGGTTCATAGATCAGAGTGAAGTGGAAAGGGATGGCTGGGTGTGAGGTTTGGATAGTTGAGCAGTAAAATGGATTGAATTGGAGAGAGGGACACAAGTGACCAGTCCGGCCGAGTTGAGTTCTGATGACCGAGGGTTCAATACCTGTACAGCAGGCCAGGGAGACAGACAATGTCAGCAGTTATAGCTGTCTGATCCAACTCTACAACTTTAATGACCCACCTACTTGTGGGGTCAGCCAGGAATCATTTTTCCTCCAAGTCTTTCACAAACCGGCTGACAATACCTGACATTCGACTGAAGGCGATGGGTTACTCAGTGCCAGAGATAACACGCCTATTCTTCACGAAAGACACCGTGGAATCTTTATCATCCATCAGCTCATGCTACACAAGGGCGGAGTGGTATCCCATCCAGGACAGGACACTCAGTTTAACGTTCATTTGAGGGAAGACGTATGCACCTTGTACACAACCCAACCGAGCCCCCTTCCCTCCCTGCATGCACCATGTACGCAGCAGCCAAACCCAGTTCCTCTACTTTATTATTAATAATACCCTTTTTGGAATCTACCCACATTCCCCCTCTTCTCTCTTTCCCCCATTCTCTCCTCCCGACTTCCCAATTTTCCTTCCCACCCTACATTACTTTCCCCTCTGGCTTCTTTTCCACCTTTGCTGTAAACCAAATGCATACAAATGATATCAATAGCCAATGGACAAATCCATACAGCAGATGGGATTTGTACCTGGGATCCCAACATCATGAGATGAATGCTCGAATTGGGACAAACAGAGTTTCTTGTAGAGCGCTCGCCAAGTGGCTTAAGCACTCAAGCAAGCACTGCATTTGAAACCGTTGATGAGGAACGGCTGGTTTGGCAAGCGTTAGCGAGCTGCTTGATAACTGAACGTACCCCAAAGTTGCACACCAAACAGTGATTTTTTTTTCCTCCTCACAGGAAGCTAGATGCATTCATATATGATGCAGCTGTGCTGAACTACATGGCGGGTAAGGATGAAGGGTGCCGCCTGGTCACCATTGGAAGTGGAAAGGTATTTGCGACCACTGGTTACGGCATCGCTCTGCAGAAGAACTCTCGATGGAAAAGGGCCATTGATCTGGCACTCCTTCAGTTTATCGGAGATGGTAAGGCTTGTGATGGGGTTGAGGTGAGGTTAGCATGTGCTTGTGATGGGGTTGAGGTGAGGTTAGCATGTGCTTGTGATGGGGTTGAGGTGGGTTTAGCATGTGCTTGTGATGGGGTTGAGGTGAGGTTAGCATGTGGTTGTGATGGGGTTGAGGTGGGGTTAGCATGTGCTTGTGATGGGGTTGAGGTGGGGTTAGCATGTGCTTGTGATGGGGTTGAGGTGGGGTTAGCATGTGCTTGTGATGGGGTTGGTGTGCATTTATGATGGGGGTACGGTTGAGTTAGCGTACGCTTGTGTTGGGTTTGGGGTGGGGTTGAAGTGGGTTTGTGATGCGGATATCAAATTTAAGTGGATGTTACCTTCATAAAATAAATATAATCGAGTAACAAATATAGTGATGTTTGGAAATATTACATGATTGGTCAAACACTATTGTCACATCACGTGACTAGAGGTCGAGACTGCCATTGAGGAATTTGGAAGGCAAAATACCCTCACCCACCCGTCCCCCCCCCCCCGACACGTACCACTCCTGCGATCACAGAGCTAATTGTATGCCTCGGATGTGTGAATTAATTATACCAAGTGGAATAAGAAGCTTTTCTGACACACAAACATCAGCGTTCAAATATGAAGGCACTACCAACTAGTATAGTCACTCAGTAATCCAGGTTCAGGTCCGATGATTCGTCCACTGAGTGGTCTTCATCTGCAGCTGTGCAGGCATTGTGTGCCAGGTGCTTAGTATCCTCCGGATGAGGGGTGGCTGGACAGGCTTCGTTTGACTGCAATGAGCAGATGGTGAGATCCAATCCTCATTTTCATTACGTTGCAGTCGCATGAAGAACCCTTCAGAACTGTTTGAGACGTTGCCGGTTTGATTTATGCAGTTGAACACAGAGCAGACCTTTGTGATAGATGCTTGAGAGAGAGGATTTACATTCTGTCAATTATTTCTTGCTTGAATGGAACCTAAGTGGAATGCGTTTTTTGGAGAAAGTTTCACAAGTAAAAGGAATATTTAATTTGTGGAGAACAAACGAAAAGAGGTTGAATCTGATGCATGTGGCTCTGGTGGAAACTGAAGGTGCACCTGTGGATCCATGCTGCCAGGGTTTGACTTCAAAACAAAATGGATCTGACTTGGACTGGAAGAACCAAAGAAGGAACTAAAATGGTAATTTTGGAAGGTGAAGACGACCTCCGAAAGGCAAATGTCTTTCTACAAAAAGGCAAAAACATTGCTAACTGGAGGGACACCCGGTTGAGCGCATACCTCCGCCACATAATGCCTGATACACGAGAACAAATCGGGCCCAATAACTTTTTGAAATATCATGATATACATCGTTTTTGGCCCTATCTCTCAATGACATGCCTGGTGTTGGCTTAATGGTTAGGGGATGGTGGGCTTTGGATCCTTGGGTCCTGAGTTCAAATCCTGCTCAGCTGTTTAATTAATACCAGGTGGGGTTAACTTGACCTGTCATCCTTCTCAGGTCGGCAAAATGAGTGCCAGCATGCTGGTATACTGTGTCGCAGTGGCGAGCTATCCAGGATTGTTCCGAATAGCCAAGGAGACTGCTTTGGCAGCACCAACGCCCTGCACAGAGTATGGTCCCAATCTCCTCCTCCTCCTCCTCCTCCTCCCAATGGTGAAGGATCACTTTAAAAATTAAATAATTCTCGTTTCCAGATCCAGATTCGGATCTTCACCAAAATCTAATCAGTTCGTCCTCATCACACACTCAAACTGCCCACTAAATTTAATCCGGATCCGTCCACACGTTTTTGAGATATCCTGCAGACAAACAGACGGAGAGGGGTGAAAACATAACCTTCTTCACCTTCGGTTGTGGAGGTAAATGTAAAACCAGTGATTTTGTTGAAGATTGAATGTCATAGGAATAATCCCATCGACATGATCGCAGCTGAAGTATGCCACCATGACAAGTGCATGAACAAATTAATGGCCACTGCAGTTTCTTCTAAGTCACGTGACCTATATCATGGAGCATTTTGTGACCGACGACAAGGGATCGCCCGAAGAGGCTCGATGATGAAGAAAAAGTTTTCTGGCCCACGGAAGGATATTGTGACGTTGTATTCATAGGTAATGCCTTGAATGCGGGTGATTTGCTTTAGGAAATGAACAGAATAAGGAAAGACATGCAGGAAACTTGCATCAAAGCCACTGACTCTTGTGACTATGAAGAATATGTTGTTGATGCTGCATTAAAATCAGATGTTGAATTGTCGAGTTCCAGTCATGAACTATATAGTCCTCATTTAAGGGCCCTGTCACACCTTGACGTTTTAGCCAGCGTATGGAAACGTATCAAAATGTATGTAAAACGCTGGCGTACGCTGAACTATTGATGGTTTTTTTTCAGTTTTGGGCGTATTCATAACGAGTTGGACGTATGCATAACGTATTAGTAACGTACACAGAACGCTTCGATAACTTATAGATAACTTATACCAATGAATGCTTGCGTGTTGTCGGCGTTCACAACATATGCCCAACGATAGTCTAATTTATGCATAGCGTGGCAGCGTATCGCCGATGATCACGTGGCGTAGCCTATTAATAGGCTGCCGCTCAACGATTTAAATCATAACCGCACTAGACATCAAAGTGTCAACATCACCGTCATGCCGAAGGAAAAAAAAAACCATGGAGTCTGGAACACTGACGGGTTCCTCCTGTGTGAACCCCATTTTTATATACCAATTCCCCTAAACGCTGCCAATACACCATTATACGGTAGCTGTAAGTTAGAAACACGTTTAGTAAGTTCTGTGGTCGTCCGGAAGACGTCAAATATATCTACATACGACAATATGCATTGGAGATACATTACACATAGGTTCAAAGCACGTTACTCATAGGCTAGAAATAAGTTTCGGGGAACGCTAAACATTACCTCGACGTGTTTCGACTTATGAGTAACTTACAAGTAGCGTGTGTCAACGATCGCATAACGTGCCGACAACTTATGGCCAGCGTATGCGGAACGTGTGAGTCATACGCTGGCATACGTCGAAAATTTTTGAGCATGCTTAAAATTTGTCGATGAGCTCGGCGTACTACGACGTATGCCAGCATGCTTCAGCGTGCTCTTAACGTATACAAAACTTACCCATAACGTATTCGACGTGTGCCAGCGTATTCGCCAAATTTTTCATACGTCGGCATACGCTGGCTAAAACGTCAAGGTGTGACAGAGCCTTAAGCCAGGCCTTGCACAAAATACCTGCATAAATATATAAAAGTGAAGAAAGTGAGAAGAGTTTTCGAAAAGGTATAAAAAAAATCTGCTTTTTGATAAAGGGAAGGTCATAAGTGTTTGGAAAGACATGGGAAGGTAAAGAGTTCCAGAGTTTGGCAGTGAAGAGGAAGAAACAAACATCATAATAGTCTGCCCTTGAGTTGCCAATGGCCATTCAATGATCATGTGATTATGTATACAACGCAAAGGATTAAATCAGACTTACGAAAATGGAATAACAGTAATATGGGGGCTGAAAACAGCCCAATAAGGGAAGCAAGCAATCTTATTCCGAACAGCTTGTGCAATCTTATGGCCCATCCTATGTTTAATGTTGAACCAACTGGAGACAGCGAGGGCACTGTTACAGTGAAAGGAACAGGACACAAAAATTCTGAATGTAACACAAGACAGAGTGTTTGCCCATAATGTAAGCACACCAAAACATGTGAAACTACAATCACGACTCCTAAGACACGAGCCATCACGAGGACACTCGTGCTGCAAGCAAATGACAAATGGAGGCAAGAGACAGGGTCATTGATGTAATTACCAAAGGCATCAATCTCTTCATCACAACAACGAAACACCTTGTCAATATTGCCACAAGAGAAATAGCTTCCAACGATGTGGCAAGGAGCCAACTGTGTGCCAAAGAAATGGGCACGAAGGCCCTTTGCCGTTATCTGTCAGGAGCATGCCAGACTGTAGCTGAAGACCTTTGCCACCATGAATAAGAAAAAGAAGAAAAAGAGCCAGGTGGTGCAAGCCAGCCTGACTGCTGAAGTAGCTTATGCTAAAGAGAGTCATTTTGGCTAGAGAAAGTCATCTTGATGCCTGAGGTTCTGGAGGAACGTGCATCACATACGATCCTACCATATCCACCTGCTCAGGCTGAAATAGATGATGAAGTTGGTTGCTTCAGGTTGTGTGGAGGAAACAAGGCAGCTATGTTGGATTATATGAAAAATGAGGCTCAATGAGGTTGTCTGGTCTGAAGGTCTACCCAACAAGTGAGCAAAACCTGAACACTGGTTATGTCATTGACCTCATGGAATTCATCAGAACCAAGATGCCACACCATGGAGAAGTGAGTAAGTCATTTGCTGACCACCATCATTTGCAACAGATCCTTTGACTTTTCTGAGATACAAGTTGTATCAGATTGGTATGATGGGATCTATGGATGTGTCGACTCAAACGGTGGCATGGCTTGCCTCGAGGATGCGAGTAGCTGTCATAATATACGAATGATAGACAGTGCAGTACATCACCTTGAAAACACGTGCCAATTGAAAACTGGAAAGGTATCCTGAGCAACACATCCAGTGAGGCAAACCAGATTCAGCTACTTCGAGGTTTTGGAAATATCCAGCCACTTGATTCCTACTGGACTGACAAGATATTACAGGTGGTTTTCCTGATCGACTGAAATCAGTTTCACTAAATCGTGAGATTGGTATACAGACCAGATTCAACATGCAGCAGACAAGAAGAAGGTGACACTGGAGTTATCGTGCATTCAAAGCTTGTGTGCTAAATGGATGTAAAATGGTAATCATCTGTGCAAATGACACTGACATTGTCATCCTTGCTCTGTATTTCATAAAAAGATTTTTTATCTCAAGGTCTGCAAAAGTTCTGGATACAATTTCAGGATTATCTGATTCCAGTCCACAAGATTGCAGCAGTACTTGGTGAAAATGAACCTGCCATCCTGCCATTACTACATGATCTTTGCGGATGCGATACTATGAGCTACATTTATCTGAAAGGGAAGAAATATTTTCTAAATCCACCAAAGAAGCGGGGAATCGTGCAAGAACTAATTCATGTATGTCAGCTACTCGAAAGTCAGCCGGACCTAACAACTGAAACAGTTCAAGAAGTCACCAGTGTTGCCAGGAATTTGACGATTGTTGTCTACGGCAAGCAAATTGGTGGATATGAAGACTTAACAAACTCCGCACAAACCGTGCGTCAGAAAGAATGACCTTCGGAGCCTACCACCCCCTGGAGATGCATTTGCCCACCATGTAAAGTGGGCTATCTTACAAACATCTATTTGGGTCAAGGCTGATAAACCACATCCTGATTGTCATACCAGACCCATTTGAGTTTGGTTAATCATCAGATGTTGGAGTCAATCCAGTACTGACCACAGTTTCACCGGTACCAGAAAATCTTGCTGCTTCTGCCTACTGTAATTGCAGGGGACGCTGTGGCTGTAAATGTCCATGCCGTGGAATTGGGTCATGTGTTAGGGTTAGCATATTTGGACAGAGACAATGATAATTTTAGTAGCTGTCATATTTCTGAATCTGGAAATCATATTTCTAGAAAATTGTACTTTAAACTTTTTTTCGATATTTCAGACAGGAAATATCCATTCAATAAATAGACGACAGGTTTAATTTCTCAATTGGACATTTTGTTTTTCTCAGGTGAAGCACCATACTTTTATAGTTCTATAAATATTTATGTAATATAATTGCAGGATGTCATATGACATGGCAGATCATTAAAACATCCTGTTTCATGAATGATGGCAAAAGTAAAATCTGCACCGTAACCTGTTAACGTTTAAAAAAAAAAAAAATTATTGATTGTGCCAACTTCACTCTAATCAATGACCCGCTTCAAAGCATCCTACCAAATCTTAGGGATCCAATGGCCAAATGTATTTACACCCCACCTTAAATTGTCTCAATACATATCATAAGCTCCTGAAAAAAACATTGAAACCTCCAGAAGCTTACCATGATAGGAACCACTCCAAAAAATATTTTGGAGCCCAGACTATTAGGAGATGGAGGCTTTATTGATCATCATGGGATACAGGGTCAATCAGCATCGACATAGCCATAATCGGTGGCCTCTTCTTCACATTCTCACATGGCACACCCTCTCGTGCTCCATATCGATATATCGCATGGTTCTTGGAAGTATTATCAATGCGATTTGTGTTCTGCAGTGTTCAAGTATATAATTCAATTTAAATAAAGAATTTGAGGTTGAAAGGCTTATAAATAAATAAATTCCAGGTTTTCCCACCATTTTGTCCAGTGGCTATTACCTCACCCTATCAAACACGTGACACGAGTTATTCATGCCTGTTGTTTGTGTCCTTTATAACATCCTTAAAAACAGTGAGTTTCCTGTTTGGAATGATTTTAAATTGTGTTTGACTGCCGGGCAGGCAGACAAGGTTAAAAAGTGTTATCTTACTCCTCCCTGCACATGCGCTATCGGGACGAATTCAGAGCCAAAGTACAGTAAAACGAGAAAATTGTCCTCCTATTCATGTTCTGATTCGTGTGCAAGATATAACATTTGATTTAAATTGGTTGTTCCTCTGTCATAAACTGATGATCATAAACTGATCAGATGGACATTAACCTCTTCTTCGCCTTCTCGCGGTGCTGTTTGCGTGGGGTAATAATGTTGCGAATCTGGAAGCCATAAGCACTCAACATACAGGTCCTATAGAACAGTTATATCGGTGAGTATGTGTTTTTTATCGGTAAGTATGTTTTTTTTAATACTCGTCCCTCGTTTAATGGGTGAGTAAATGTACATGCGCTGTGAGTTACTTTGATAGTCAGGGTTTTCTTTCATTTTTACTACAACACCAGCATCACCCTCACCTTCACCTCGCTTCCTCCCACCGACGCCATGGCCTACGTGCGTGTCAGCACGTACGTGGGCGGAGTTCACGAAGACCTGACGTCTCTCTCGCCTAATCCGGGGGGGCATGGACGAGGTGGCCGTAAGTCGGTCAAAGGGCACAGAGCAGGCTCCAAGAAAAGCGAAGCCTCTTCGGGGGCGGGGAGTCGAGATGCAACCCCCCCCCTCCGCCCCCTCCGGTCCAATCAACGGCCTTGGCTCCCCATTTTGGCCAATGACAGGGCGACGAGCGCATTCTGCACACCAAAACCAGCTGATGAGGGAAGACATAGACCACGACACCGAGGTTCGGCTGAGGGAGGGGCAAGGATAAAGGTCCAGCTCCGTTTTCCCGAGAGAGAAAAACTGGGGACGTGAGTGGTGATCACGTTCGCCTGACACGAGTAGTGATCACATTCGCCTGACACGAGTGGTGATCACGTTCGCCTGACACAAGTGGTGATCACGTTCACCTGACACGAGTGGTGATCACGTTCACCTGACATGAGTGGTTATCATGTTCGCCTGACATGAGTGGTGATCACGTTCCCCTGACATGTGTGGTGATCACGTTCGCCTGACACAAGTGGTTATCATGTTTGCCTGACATGAGTGGTGATCACGTTCGCCTGACACGAGTGGTGATCACATTCCCCTGACACGAGTGGTGATCACGTTCGCCTGACACGAGTGGTGATCACATTCCCCTGACACGAGTGGTGATCACGTTCTCCTGACACGAGTGGTTATCATGTTCGCCTGACATGAGTGGTGATCACGTTCGCCTGACATGAGTGGTTATCACGTTCGCCTGACATGAGTGGTGATCACGTTCACCTGACATGAGTGGTGATCATGTTTGCCTGACATGAGTGGTGATCACGTTCGCCTGACACGAGTGGTTATCATGTTCGCCTGACATGAGTGGTGATCACATTCCCCTGACACGAGTGGTTATCACGTTCGCCTGACACGAGTGGTTATCACGTTCGCCTGACGAGTGGTGATCACGTTCGACTGACATGAGTAGTGATCACGTTCGCCTGACATGAGTGGTGATCACGTTTGCCTGACATGAGTGGTTATCATGTTCACCTCACACACAAAAAGTCCGAGTCCCGCCAGCTCAACGTACCCGCACGAGGCGGACAGGTCCGAGAAGAGCCTCTGGTCTTCAGCTCGCCTTTCCCTCTGAGCTCGAGGCCTCGATAAAGGCTGTGGCCACCGTTTCGTGTGTGTGTGTGTGTGTGTGTGTGTGTGTGTGTGTGTGTGTGTGTGTGTGACTGTCTGCCTGCAAGTAGGAATTGTACAAGTGCTCTTTGCTGTACATACTTGCATCTCTATAGTCGGATAAATCTGCTTCTTGCGTGCTCCCCCCTTTCCCCCATTATAAATAAATACATTTGTTAAATGTATCAGTTCGTTGCTGTGTTTCTTCCATTGGCTTAGCATGGCGCGTGTTGGTGAATTATAAAGGCTGTTGCCGCTGTAAAGGGACATTTGGACCGACGGGACTTCAGCAACCATCCGCTCGGGTTGCGCATGGGTCGGGCACGCTAATGGCTCGACTCATACAAGTGCCGTTGAGGGTGTGAATACTCGGTAAGCTCGCCACGTGGATCTCTCGGTATTTTGAAGATTGGCAAATAACCCTGTACCGCGTGGTAGAATTATTGACGCTTCACAGTCCGGTAAGTGACCCGTACCTGTCGGAGTTTTCCGAAAGGTACGATCTATATTCCGGGTGTTCGGTAGAGTCGACCCTACCGCCCCACTTAGCGGTCATGCTCGCAACCGATACCCGGTCCGCAGAAATAAGAGGTGGTAGCAGTTACACAAAACCATCAAAAGGTATTCTAACCTATTATTACAGAGCAAGCAAAATATTATCCAGAGAAAAATGGAATTTTGCCATTAACATAACATATTTTTTTATCTTGTTTATATGATTACTAGTATAAAAGTCCATCAAAAATGACGGGTTGGAATTATTTTATTCGAAATATTCACAGACTGGAAGATATGATGTCTTGTAGCAAGAAAAAGAGTTATTGTAAAACGCGACTGTACAAATGTTATCCTATTTCCTTTATCTTCTGGAACCTTTCATTTCGACGGTACAGCCTCGTGAGCATGCCAAAGCCTGAAGCCTCGGCCTAGCGTCAGATATGCTTATATCTTCTTTATTTATTAGACGTCGCACATATGTAAATGAACACTCGTTTTACTCTGCGCGCGTTACACATCACGTGCAGGGAATTTCACCTCCCTGCATCTTGTATTTATTATCTTGCCAAAACGAAGTTTTTGCAAGATATGTTAGTCAGCTTGTATGTTTTTTTTTTTTGTTTTTTTTTTTTTTTTTGTCTGTAATCACGTATAAAAAATTCTGCAGAGCACAGTTATCATTGGAAATATTTGTAACTTCGCATATCAGAGGCCTATAGAGGTCCCTTTCAGCGCATAAAAATTTGAAGGTCAAGGTCAAAGGTCAAGGTCACTTTGTCACAAATCAGGGGAGTCGACGAAACCCTAATTTTTTGAGTAATTTTAATCGAATCGTCTCCAAACTTTATGGGAATGTAGTATATGGTCTGGCGCTCAGCTGATTAGTTTTTGGTGGTGATTGGCCTTGACCTTCATGCTTAGCACCTGAGGTCAAACATATTTCACCCCAAGGTCAAATTTTCAAGTTTTAGGAACCATATCGTGTAGTACCTCAAATTGAACACCTCGATGAGTGCTTTCTAGATATGTCAAGCTTGAGACATTATGACGTCATTTGGTGACATTATGAGGCAAACACATATTTTTCATGGTTACTCTGTAGAACGATTGTCATCGGAATCTCTCGTAGGCAGATATTCCTCAAGGAGTCGCTCCTGGTGGATAGCAGCTCTGTTCACCTCAGTGTGACCTTAAAGAAGTCACACGTGGTCACCTTTTGGCAAGATACGGGTCACCCTGCGGGTGACATTGGTTTATTGTTGTTTTTTAAAACGCTTCTGTACACTGCCATTGAGGCCTGGTTGCAAGTCACCGTCTACATTTCCAAAAGAAGAGATGTAATTACTCTTTCATGGAAAATGTTTGGCGAGTTTGTTTTTTTTTATCCTGAATAAATAGACCGTAATGAGCACACAGTCATGTTTAAAGATTGGCCTTCAACCCCCTTCTTAAATCATCCTTTTGAAGGGGAACAGACATCACACAAACAAATACACAAACACATTGTGTTTCATATCGGTAGATATAGATGGAGCTGAAAGATCGATGAGCTTTGGAGTGTTTGATCATCACCTAAAAGACACTCCATCCTATAACCAGAACACCATATCATGTATCTTACTAAATCCCATTTTACTCGATGTACAATTCCCACTTCGTTACCAATCCTTCCCATAACCTAACATGTTTGTTTCATCAATCAATTTTGAAGTCATTTTGAAGTAAAATCTCAAAGTATTTTACCAAGAAGGTAGAGGTAAGAAAAAGTAAAAATTATACATGGATGTGATTTTAAGAGAGATTTAGAAACCGTAAATAAAAAAAATATTGAATACAAAGTCGAGGCTTGTGAAGCTGCTAGAACATATAACAGATCAGGATGTAACAGAACGAAAAATGAAGAGTTGAAAGAGAGGGGGGAACATACCGACAGCAGGGTTGAGGGACAAAATAGAAGGAGATTTGCCAAATAAGGAATGAGAGGTAGTGGAGGATGCATGGGGTGGACAACATGGATACAGAAGCACACTCTCGGGAAGGAAACACTGGAAATTTGGAAAGAGGTGGGCTTGGGGGGGGGGTGTTACTGGGTGTAGAAGAAATCATGGTTTTAGATAGGGGTAGATCTGAGATGGTGGTAAACAGCTGTCTTGAAGACCTGGAAGGAAGAATGAGATTGATGAGAGTGTGGAAGTTGATTCCACAGGTGGGAAAAAAAGGGGAGCAAATGAGTGGAGATGAGTAGTGATCATGGATTTTGAGTTTCACTGTGGGAGGAGGGGGTTCTGGTGGACTGTGTGCATCTTGCAGATACCTGGTGGGTTGGGGGGGGCACGAAGAGGGTAGATGGTGCAAGACAAGAAAGGAGGTGGAGGAAGATAGAGAGACCACTGAACTGTCGGCGATGGTGAAGAGATAGGCCTATAGACTCAGCCTATTCGTGAGAGATTCCAATGATCTTGAAAGCCTGGGTTTCCATGGCATCAAGCTGAGAAAGGTCCTTTCAGAGAGAGAGAGATTATGTGGGATTTCTCAGGGTTAAAAGATATGTTCCAAGTGTTTGACCAGTTTGTGATGTTTTTTTTTTTCAAGGTCTGAGGAGAGGGAAGAGCTGAGCTGCTGCCTGTTTGTCAGAAGGATGAAGAATGTCATGCCAGAGGGTAAAGTCATCAGCAAAGAGATAAAGAGGATTTTTACAGAGTCAGAGCGATCATTGATGAAGATGAGGAAGAGGATGGGGGAGAGAACACTGGCTTGGGGTACTCCGGCCTTGCCGGGGAGAGGAAAAGAAAGGGTTCCATTGAGAGCTTTTAAAGGAAGAAGCATTTCATTACCCCGTGCACGCAAAGTGAAAAGCAGGGTTAAGCAAATGGTTCATGTCCGTCCGTCCGTCTGTTCATCTGATCATTTTATGATTGAGGAACTACTTATTTAAGTTGAATGTCTTGTATTTTGAATACGAATCGGAACATGAATCAGAAGACAAGTCTTCCGTTTAACAGTACTTTGGCTCTGAATTATTCCAAACAGGAAGTTTACTGTTTTTAAGGACGTTATAAATGACACAAACAATGAATAACTCATGTAACATGTCTGATAGGGTGATGTAATGGCAATGAAACCCAGAAATAATTTATTTATACTGTCCGTCTTTAAACCGCTTGAAACCTTTATTAAAACTGGATTACACACTTGAACACGAGAACACAAATCGCCTTCGTAATACTTCCAAGAACCATGTCTATATATATATATATATATATATATATATATATATATATATATATATATATATATATATATATATATATATATATATATATATATATATATATATATATATATATATATATATTACATATTCAGCTCTGGAAAAAATTAAGAGACCACTGCAAAATTATCAGTTTTTCTGGTTTTACTATTTATATGTATGTGTTTGAGTAAAATGAACATTTTTGTTTTATCCTATAAACTACTGACAACATTTCTTCCAAATTCCGAATAAAAATATTGTCATTTAGAGCATTTATTTGCAGAAAATGACAACTGGTTAAAATAACAACAAAGATTCAGTGTTTTCAGACCTCAAATAATACAAACAAAACAAGTTCATATTCATTTTTAAACAACACAATACTAATGTTTTAACTTAGGAAGAGTTCAGAAATTAATATTTTGTGGAATAACCCTGATTTTCAATTACAGCTTTCATGCGTCTTGGCATGCTCTCCACCAGTTAATCACATTGCTGTTGGGTGACTTTATGCCACTCCTGGCACAAAAATTTAAGCAGCTCGGCTTTGTTTGATTGCTTGTGACCATCCATCTTCCTCTTGATCACATTCCAGAGGTTTTCAATGGGGTTCAGGTGTGGAGATTTTGCTGGCCATGACAGGGTCTTGATCTGATGGTCCTCCATCCACACTTTGATTGACCTGGCTGTGTGGCATGGAGCATTGTCCTGCTGGAAAAAAACCAATCCTCCTAGTTGGGGAACATTGTCAGAGCAGAAGGAAGCAAGTGTTCTTCCAGGACAACCTTGTCTGTGGCTTGATTCATGAGTCCTTCACAAAGACAAATCTGCCTGATTCCAGCCTTGCTGAAGCACCCCCAGATCATCACCGATCCTCCACCAAATTTCACAGTGGGTGCGAGACACTGTGGCTTGTCGGCCTCTCCAAGTCTCCGTCTAACCATTAGACGACCAGGTGTTGGGCAAAGCCGAAAATTGGACTCATCAGAGAAGATGACCTTACTCCAGTCCTCTACGTTCCAATCCTTATGGTCTTTTGCAACCCTCAGCCTGGCTCTTCTTTGCTTCTCATTGATGAAGGGCTTTTTTCTAGCTTTGCACGACTTCAGCCCTGCCCCGAGGAGCCTGTTTCGAACCGTCCTCACCGTGCACTTCACCCCAGCTGCCGTTTGCCATTCTTTTTGTAGGTCACTTGATGTCATACTGCGGTTGTTGAGGACATTCGAATGAGTTGGCGGTCATCCCGGTCAGTGAAAAGTCGTTTTCGCCCTCTGCCAGTCTGTAGCTTTGTTGTCCCCAATGTCTGCTGCTTGACCTTGTTCTTATGAACCGCCGTCTTTGAAATTTTAAGGATGAAAGCAACATGATGCTCATTGTATCCCTCTACCAGTAAAGCCAGAATTGAACCCTTATTTTCCTCACTCAAAACTATTCTTTTCAATTCTTTTGGCATAGTCAATAGTTATTTTTTTGATTCCAATTACTTTTTAGGTACTACTAGCACTGTTTTTGCCATCCAGCTGGTCCTATTGCAAGAGGATAGTGATAAGAAAAACCACAGCAGTGGTTTTTATACTTTTCCTTGTTGAATAAGATTCGGTTCAGGTGATCACCTAATCAGGACTTCACTAAGTAGAATGAGGTGTGCCTGTGTTGGAATTCAACAGACACTGCAATGGAATGGCTGCCATACATGTAGAGAGGCTGATTTAAATTTTTTTTTGGAGTGGTCTCTTATTTTTTTCCAGAGCTGTTTATACATGTATATATATATTTATATATATATATATTTATATATATATTTATATATATATATATATATATATATAGATATAATGTGAGGGTGTGACATTTGAGAGAGGACATATTGGGGTGAAGAAGAGGTCGCCGTTATGGCAATGTACTATTCTGATTGATGCTGAGTTCTATGGTGATCAATAAAACCTCCATCTCCTAAACTGTGACTCAACATCGTCTTATTTCAGTGTATAAGGGTGGTGTATAAGACTGCTTCAGTAGCATTATGCAATACTTCCGGATTTTATTTTTTTTGAATGATCTTTCAAATCATTGTTTTATTTAAATTGAAGCTGTCGGACCCCGCTATTCGCAGGGGGATATGTTCCTGAAAAATGCCGCGAATGTCGAGTCCGCAAATTTTGGGGCATTGTTTCAATGGAAAAAGGGGGACTAGGTTCCCGGCGGTTCGTGATTCATGAGGGAAAATCAAAAATCCCGTGGAAAACTGCAAATACACCTGCAAAAAACGCAAGTGTGCCTGCAAAATTGTGGGGGAAAAAAAAGCCACGAATGTAGAAGCAGGTTGCATTTTATAAACCGCGAATATGCAGGGTCCGCGAACAGCAAATCCGTAAATAGCGGGGTCCGACAGTATATACCTGAACACTGCACAGGGTATCGTGTTATATGAACTCTCTGGTTTGATGAAGATTCAGTTTGGAGATATTGAGAAAATAAGGGGATAAAGAATGAACGGCAGGAAATACTGGCTGAAGTAAATATGGGTAGATTGAGTTTGTGATTTATTTATTTTTGGAATGAAAGAAATAAAATAAAATAAAATTTTGAAGTAAGGAGGGGGAATAGGATAAAGTTGAGGAAGCGGAATGTAGAATTCCTCGAAGAAAAAAAGTGGAACGCGGCATCAGAGTTGAGACAGAATTTGCACGCCGGCGAGCTGAGGCCTGTGTGACTAGGCCTGAGCCACACTGACACAAATTCGACTTTAAAACACAACAAGGTAAGGTTTAACATGTAAAATTGGATGAAAACGCAATCAGCAACACAGGGGCAAAAATAAAACAGACATGACGGATCTGGTCCGGAAAACTTCGCTTTGATGAATTGGAAGGAGGAAGTGCGAACCCAACATCCACGTGCACACATCCCAGACTGGAAGTCCTCCAATGGAGGAGTTCATGAGAATTTTAAAAGGCATAGGGCTCCTGAGTTGATAAGCAGATCTGAAGAATGCTCTATCGTCAAAAGTCTTCATCCTAATAAGAGGAACTCCTGCATGATTCCCCTTGTTAGACTGTAGTTTCGAATCATGGTGTAAGGCATGTTTAGGTAAAAAAAAAATGTGTGAAGGAACCTGTTTATTTTTGGCTCTAAAGGTTTCCTGTCAGCGATATTTTCAAATCTATACATCAGAGTACTGAGAGCCAGTGAGCAGTTGAGCATTTGAGTGATGTGATCCGATTTACAGTACATGTTCTGTTCTATCCTGTAATAAGGATACCCGTGTAAGCCTTTCAGTGGGTGTAATAATTTAAACTCCCTAAAAATATGGGGGTGAATTTCTCACGCAGGTGAAATGGACGAGTTGGAGATGATATGGCTAACGGGGATCTGCCATGGGGAAAGGAACGATGTCATGAGCAGCAAGCTGGACGTCGACAACATGGCCGGGGTGTTCTACATGCTCGTGGTCGCTATGGCACTCAGTTTAATCGTGTTCATAGGTGAACACTTTTTCTACTACGTGAGACGACATTGCGTTAAAAACACCGAGTTGGACAAGCCTGGACTTCTGTACTCCATCAGCCGAGTAAGCCTCGATGTGTCATTTCTCCATTTGTTGCAGATCACCCAAATACACCTCCCGTTCCCTATGTCATTCCTCTCAAAATATTCCAGAGTAATGACAATGTTTGGGCATCACCTTAAAGTTTTTCTTTGTTTTTGTTCAACACTACAAAAGGGTTATCAGTCATCAGTCAAGATTCAACTCATCATTAGGAATAACTGATGTGTGTTATAATTTCCTTCCACAGGGTATGTACAGCTGTATTTATGGAGTCGAAGTCACGAAGAAGAAGAAATATCTTCAGTCTCCACAGAAGCTGGTGATGGACACAAATTCAAGCATCACACGGCTCCTGAAGACGGCACGCAGCATGGCGAGCTTAACCCAGGTCAATGGTTCTCACCCAACTCCTCATAGAGGAAATCCTGAACGAATGTATGCATCGACTCATGGAATGAACGGTCCTTTCCATCGGATGGCTCTGGCAAACTCTGTGATCTATAACCACAATCCGGGCTCCCATCGCTCGAGTTTGAGGGAGGGTATTTATCCCGAGGATGTGCCGCCGCCTCCCCAGTACCGGCTTCCTCCCGGCGGGGCTTATGGCTACAAGGAGCCTGACACAAGTCACCATCCGGTCATGGCAAACACAACCATCCACGAGTTTAGAAATGACGAATGCAATATGGCTCGACCACGCTATCCATGGGACAGATCCAAGGATCAGGGTCCTCCATGCCACAAGGGACCACTCAGAAGCTTGTCTCCAGCTTATCTAGCAGTACAGAGGGCATACCGTGATGGTGCGGACCTGGGCCGTGGCTATCTTTCTGACCTCGAGGAAATCCGTGAGCACGGTTCAGATTCAAGGGCCGAATCGGAAGGTTATCGAGAAAAGAATATTCACTACCGCAAGTTTGATCGTAACTTTAGAGACGGTGGGCGTCTCCCTGGTAGGTTTTCACTTAAAGAGAAAGACCTTTACGGAATTCCCCCTCCAAAGATGCTGACACGTTATGCATCGATGGACTGGAAAGACCCCATGATGTTTGTGAGCAGTACGCCCAACATTTTAGAGCCCATGGGCAAGAAACGCGCAATGTTTAAACGCAGCGACAGTTTTCACGAGAATGAACCCACAATGCAAACCGCGACATCTTTGTCCACCTTATACCACCACCACCACCATGATAAAGAGTGTAGTGCATGCAAAGTGAAAATGCAAGAGCCTGCGCCTTTCAACTTGCACAGAGGAGAGGGCGCACAAATGCGCGTGTGCCGAAACTGCCCGGGTCACTTCATGAAGCGTTACGGCAGCTCTCACGGCCGCCATTTTTGTCACGCTTGCAAGTATGGCACGGCCGTACCCAAAAGGCCGGTGCTCGAGCATTACGCTCCGGACAGACAACCGGCTCACCTATCTGCTGACGACGCCTGCTCCTATAGCTCTTTCTCCTCACAGAACATGCATCACATCCCCTGCAAGGATTCTCGTTACAAGATGGGTTACTGCTCAGAGTACAGCAAGGCCGCTGAGGATGAATACATGGAGGGGAAGTTTCTCGACACAGACGGAGGCGAGTCGGTGCACACCGTGTGCTACAGGCCCCCTCACAGTGTGGAGGCCTCGTACGCCGAATCGGCGAGTTCGCCGTACGCCAACCGTAGTAACTACGCGGCCAATTTCTCCCGCCGCCCCACCACTGAGCAAGCGCACGACAGACATTTTGTGCCGGGAAAGGCGGCAGGCCCGGGCACGCCCTGGGCTCCAAAGCAGATCTCGGAGGAAACGATGCAGCTCTGTACTCAGCCTTCGGGGTACAAAATGCCTTACTTCTCGAGCAAAGCAGATGGCTGGGCCGTGCCACGGCCCACGAACAACAGTTACATTAGGCGCGTTTACACCAAGCTGCCGAGCGTGGAGTCGGAAGTTTGAAACTTGTCATGTAGATATATACATAAACATGTAACCATCTGTACAACAATAATTGTGAATAATGGAAATAATGTTGTACATAGACATTGTAAAGTTTTGCACTCAGAATCTTCCATCGTTGTGATTTCTTTTTCTTTCTTTCTTTCTTTCTTCAGCGGTGCATGACATAGAGAAGCGATGACAGTGAAAGAGTTTGAGAATGTCAGAATGGATATTTATATGCTATTAAACGATTAAGTATTTATTACAACAATGTATCAAAACGTTATCTCAAAACCAGTAGCTCCACTCAAGTCTCAAAAGTCCGACTCATACATCAGCACAAAGTATTTAAAAAAAAAGCCATAGCGATAGCAGTCATTGATACGTGTGGCGTCGTCCTCCTTCTCCAGGTCGGTTTTGCATCAGCGGTGATTTGTCCACGGCTGCTTTCCGCCATTTTGTTTTTCCTGTCTTTGCTTCTTTCCCTCCCAATCCCCCTTTATTTCCTTCATTCCCTCTTCACAAAGCCTTGTTATGGGAGAAAATGCAGTTACGTTCTTCTGGGAAACGCTCCACATTTTAATCTTTCGTCTCTAGATAGGAAAAGAGGGCTAACGTTTTTTGGTTGTGTTCTGTTGTATTCTGCTTTTATATCTGCTGCTGTCATTCACTCACTGGACCTTCTTCTTTATTATATGCAGTGACTGTGTACAGTAAAGGTATTCGTTCTGTTTTATATTCCCTTAATTACCTGCATGACGGTTCTGCATTTGCTAGCAAGTGTTTTTGAGACTGTGTCAATATTGTGTTCACCAGCCATGTCCAATATATTTTGTTTGCTATTTATATTCAATGTACAATGCAAATTAGTACTTCCAAAAAAGCCATTCACTACTTAAAACATATAGAAACGGTATACTTAATACTTTATTCAGATATTTCGTATGTACAGTATTTTTCAAGACAAAAAAAAAGGGGGACAACGTGGTGCGGTGCACGGTGACGTCGCAGCAGTGACTACTGCTCGTGGCTGTGGAGGATGCGGTTCCTCGGCTCCAGAGGCTGCAGTCTGCTTGGGGGTTAAGAGGTCTCCTTCCAAGGGTCTCTCTTATTGGCTCACAACGGCACGGATCGCAGACGGGTCCAATTACCTCCTCAAGAACACTTACCTTGCCATAAGCTGGTGTGAAGCTGTGGAAAAGCCATTGGGAATCGAGTTCCTGCAGGTGGATCTAACGGAATTGGCGAAACAACAGGGTCTGAGGTAAATGCTTTCATATACTACGTACGTTACGCTTAATTTACCACAGTCACCGAAATAACCCTTCACACCAAACCGAGGTCTCGTCCTCAACACAGCATATCTGCCATCTGTGATTTGGGGTGGGGGGGGGGAGGGGATTTTGCTTTATTTCAATAAACAAAAGTACTGTCCATGTGTTATTAATGGGGTTTTTAAGATTTATAAGATTGTTTCCTCATTGATTGATATAAACTTGAATTTATTGATTTTATTGAGCTAATAAAACGCGAAATAAAGAAAATACTGGGTGCGTGATCGTTCCTTCTTTTTTTTTTTTTACCTCTGTTGATCGTTATAATTGTTGGGATGTGCAGATTGTGTTTTCACAATAACGACACCTTAGGTTGGGGATCATGACAGAGTTGGTCTACGTTGGACTTTCCTCGAGATGGTGAGTGTGTCGTTGAACATGAAGACGGTGAGTCGACAGTGAGCTCCCAATGACATGGTGAGCATGCTTTCCATTCACCTCGACAGTGTAGTGAGCTCACATTGAGATGGTGAGCATGCTTTGCACTCACCTGGAGACTTATGTGTGGTTAGCTCACACTGAGACAGTGAGTAGAGAGTGAGCTCACATTGAGATGGTGAACATGCTTTGGACTCTCATTGAGATGGTGAGCATGCTTTGCACTCACCTAGACAGTGTAGTGAGCTCACATTGAGATGGTGAGCATGCTTTGGACTCGCATTGAGAAAGTGAGCATGTAGTGAGCTCACATTGAGATAGTGAGCATGCTTTGGACTCGCATTGAGATGGTGAGCATGCTTTTGCACTCACCTACACAGTGTAGTGAGCTCACATTGAGATGGTGAACATGCTTTAGACTCGCCTTGAGATGGTGAGCAGGCTTTGGACTCGCATTGAGATGGTGAGCATGCTTTGGACTCATATTGAGATCGTGAGCATGCTTTGGACTCACATTAAGATGGTGAGCATGCTTTGGACTCACATTGAGATGGTGAGCATGCTTTGGATTCACATTGAGATAGGGAGCATTTATTGAGCTTATATTGAGACAGTGAGTATGTATTGAGCTCACATTGAGATGGTGAGCATGTTTTGGACTCACATTGAGATGGTGAGCATGCTTTGGACTCGCATTGAGATGGTGAGCATGCTTTGGACTCATGTTGAGATGTTGAGCATGCTTTGGACTCACATTGAGATGGTGAGCATGCTTTGGACTCGCATTGAGATGGTGAGCATGCTTTGGACTCACATTAAGATGGTGAGCATGCTTTGGACTCACATTAAGATGTGAGCATGCTTTGGACTCGCATTGAGATGGTGAGCATGCTTTGGACTCACATTGAGATAGGGAGCATTTATTGAGCTTATATTGAGACAGTGAGCATGTATTGGGCTCGCATTGAGATGGTGAGCATGTATTAACCTCATTTAGATTAGACTCACCTGGAGACTGAGTGTGCAGTTAACTCACCTGGAGGCATTGAGTATGTAATTACCTTTCATTGTGACAATGCGTATGTGTTGGACTCACCTGGTGACAGTGAGTGTCAAGTGAGCTCACATTGAGATGGTGAACATGCTTTCGACTGACCTATTTTTGCCGACCTCAGAGGGATGACCGGCTGGGTCAACCCACCTGGTGTTATTTAAACACCAGGGGCTTAAACTCAAGACCCTATGATCTTCAGCCAGCCACCTTCACCATTAAGCCAATACTGGGCTTACCTGGAGACATTGAGTGTGTTGTGATCTCACATTGAGGTGGTCAAAGTGCTTTGTGCTCATGTTGATATAGTGAGTGCGTAGTGAGCTCTCATTGAGAGAGTGAGTGTGTAGTTAGTTCACATTGAGACAGTGAGTGTGTAGTGAGCTCACATTGAGATTGTGAGTGTGTAGTGAGCTCACATTGTGACATTGAATGTGTAGTGAGCTCATATTGAGACTGTGAATGTGTAGTGAGCTCACATTGTGACAGTGAGTGTGTAGTGAGCTCACATTGAGACTGTGAGTGTGGAGTGAGCTCACATTGTGACAGTGAGTGTGTAGTGAGCTCACATTGTGACAGTGTGTAGTGAGCTCACATTGTGACAGTGTGTAGTGAGCTCACATTGTGACAGTGAGTGTGGAGTGAGCTCACATTGTGACAGTGAGTGTGTAGTGAGCTCACATTGAGACTGTGAGTGTGGAGTGAGCTCACATTGTGACAGTGAGTGTGTAGTGAGCTCACATTGTGACAGTGTGTAGTGAGCTCACATTGTGACAGTGAATGTGTAGTGAGCTCACATTGTGACAGTGAATGTGTAGTGAGCTCACATTGAGACTGTGAGTGTGGAGTGAGCTCACATTGTGACAGTGAGTGTGAAGTGGGCTCACATTGAGACTGTGAGTGTGGAGTGACCTCACATTGTGAGTGTGTAGTGAACTCACATTGTGAGTGTGTAGTGAACTCACATTGTGACAGTGAGTGTGTAGTGAGCTCACATTGAGACTGGGTGTGTAGTTAGCTCACATTGTGACAATGAATGTGTATTGAGCTCACATTGAGACTGTGAGTGTGTAGTGAGCTCACATTGAGACTGTGAGTGTGTAGTGAGCTCAAATTGTGACATTGAATGTGTAGTGAGCTCATATTGAGACTGTGAATGTGTAGTGAGCTCACATTGTGACAGTGAATGTGTAGTGAGCTCACATTGAGACTGAGTGTGTAGTGAGCTCACATTGTGACAGTGAATGTGTAGTGCGCTCACATTTAGACTGTGAGTGTGTAGTCAGCTCACATTGACACTGGAAGTGTGTAGTGAGCTCACATTGTGACAGTGAGTGTGTAGTGAGCTCACATTGTGACAGTGAGTGTGTAGTGAGCTCACATTGAGACTGTGAGTGTGGAGTGAGCTAACATTGTGACAGTGAGTGTGTAGTGTGCTCACATTGTGACTGAGTGTGTAGTGAGCTCACATTGTGACAGTGAATGTGTAGTGAGCTCACATTGAGACTGTGAGTGTGTAGTGAGCTCAAATTGTGACATTGAATGTGTAGTGAGCTCATATTGAGACTGTGAATGTGTAGTGAGCTCACATTGTGACAGTGAATGTGTAGTGAGCTCACATTCAGACTGAGTGTGTAGTGAGCTCACATTGTGACAGTGAATGTGTAGTGCGCTCACATTGAGACTGTGAGTGTGTAGTCAGCTCACATTGACACTGGAAGTGTGTAGTGAACTCACATTGTGACAGTGAGTGTGGAGTGAGCTCACATTGTGACAGTGAGTGTGTAGTGGGCTCACATGAGACTGTAAGTGTGTAGTGAGCTCACATTGTGAGTGTGTAGTGAACTCATATTGTGACAGTGAGTGTGTAGTGAGCTTACATTGTGGCTGAGTGTGTAGTGAGCTCACATTGCAACAGTGTGTAGTGAGCTTACATTGTGACAGTGAGTGTGTAGTTAGCTCACATTGAGACAGTGAGTGTGTAGTGAGCTCACATTGAGACTGGGTGTGTCGTTAGCTCACATTGTGACAGTGAATGTGTATTGAGCTCACATTGTGGCTGAGTGTGTAGTGAGCTCACATTGCGACAGTGAGTGTGTAGTGAGCTCACATTGAGACTGTGTGTAGTGAGCTCATGTTGAGACTGTGAGTGTGTAGTGAGCTCACATTGTGACAGTGAGTGTGTAGTGAGCTCACATTGTGAGTGTGTAGTGAACTCACATTGTGACAGTGAATGTGTAGTGAGCTCACATTGAGACTGTGAGTGTGGAGTGAGCTCACATTGTGACAGTGAGTGTGTAGTGAGCTCACATTGAGACTGAGTGTGTCGTGAGCTCATATTGAGACTGTGAGTGTGTAGTGAGCTCACATTGAGACTGTGAGTGTGTAGTGAACTCACATTGTGACTGAGTGTGTAGTTAGCTCACATTGAGACAGTGAGTGTGTAGTGAGCTGACATTGAGACTGGGTGTGTAGTTAGCTCACATTGAGTGTGTCGTGAGCTCACATTGAGACTGGGTGTGTCGTTAGCTCACATTGTGACAGTGAATGTGAATTGAGCTCACATTGTGACTGAGTGTGTAGTGAGCTCACATTGCGACAGTGAGTGTGTAGTGAGCTCACATTGAGATTGTGAGTGTGTAGTGAGCTCATGTTGAGACTGTGAGTGTGTAGTGAGCTCACATTGTGACAGTGAGTGTGTAGTGAGCTCACATTGCGACAGGGAGTGTGTAGTGAGCTCATGTTGAGACAGTGAGTGTGTAGTGAGCTCATGTTGAGACTGTGAGTGTGGAGTTAGCTCACGTTGAGACAGTGAGCGTGTAGTAAGCTCACATTGTTACAGTGAGTGTGTAGTAAGCTCACATTGTGACAGTGAGTGTGTAGTGAGCTCCCATTGTGACTGAGTGTGTAGTGAGCTCACATTGCGACAGTGAGTGTGTAGTGAGCTCACATTGTGACTGTGTAGTGAGCTCACATTGTGACGGTGAGTGTGTACTGAGCTCACATTGTGAGGGTTTAGTGAACTCACATTGTGACAGTGAATGTGTAGTGAGCTCACATTGAGACTGTGAGTGTGGAGTGAGCTCACATTGAGACTGAGTGTAGTGAGCTCATGTTGAGACTGTGAGCGTGTAGTGAGCTCACATTGTGACAGTGAGTGTGTAGTGAGCTCACATTGTGAGTGTGTAGTGAACTCACATTGTGACAGTGAATGTGTAGTGAGCTCACATTGAGACTGTGTGGAGTGAGCTCACATTGTGACAGTGAGTGTGTAGTGAGCTCACATTGAGACCGAGTGTGTAGTGAGCTCATATTGAGACTGTGAGTGTGTAGTGAGCTCTTGTTGAGACAGTTTATATGTGTATCGATGGAGGAGTTTCTGTTTCATTGCCTTTTCCCTTCGTTTATAAAAGCAATCCAGTGTAGTTGTTGTGAATGGTGGTGGAGTATCTCCCTTTTAATCACAGTTCCCACTACCTGCGTTCGTCGTCATGTTATGGGGGTACTGAGTCGATGCAGTGGCCTTCCTCGTGTCGCCGTCCATAATTTGGTGTCAGTTCTGTACTTGTGCCATGAAACCCTCCCTTTGGATTATGTATTATGGTCTAGTGCAGGTGACACTGCAGTTTCTCCCATGCCATGTTGTGGTCACACCATTGTACCTACTGTAACGCCATCGCTGTTCCCTTTTTCCTAAACCTCATTGAGATAAAAAAAAATTGTACAGGACCAATGTGCTTGTCTTCATGGCATTGCTGCTCGCGTCTCCACCACCTACTCTCTGTGGCCTTATCCAACAACTTCATAAGTTACTGAGAACTTTGCTAATGTCCATCTCAATTTCTGCAGAGATTACCGGCTTCCGAATCCGCGTTGTTTCGTGTCCAGACGCCATCTCCTCTCTGCTCTGGAGATCCTCAAAGGATGTGGCATGCCCTTTTATGAATTTCCATTTGCAGAAGGTTGTTCAGAGTAAAACAGAGGCAACAACAGCAACCAATTTCTTCCGACGAGACGCAACTACATGGTCTTGTTCTAGTAGATTGGTTGGTGTGGACGTCCTCACCACGCGACTGGACAAATGGCTCAGCAGGAGCACAATCTCACAGCTGCGCCGGCTCACTCCTCACGGCCTTCTTCCCAAACAAAATGGCGAACTTCTGGACTGAAGAACGCGAGGATCCATTACTGGATCCACAGCTTCACCCGATTACTCCAAGGTCGTCCCCTCCACCTTGACCAGCAAGACCACCACAATTGTGAGACTCTTCCGACGAGATTTCCTTTTCGTCGCCTTGGTTTTCACGACGGGACCCACGACCGCCAGTCCTTTGTCGTCCATTGGTGCGACCTGGTGCCTCGTAACCATGGTAACCTTGCACAATGTCAGACGATTGTCCCGCGACACAATGCTGCGTGTTGGAAGAAATTGGTTGGTGTGGCCTTGAGACGTGAAGGCACCGACTGCTGTTTCCATGGGGAAAGGTCTGCGGCTCCACGAAGTCCCAGAGTGGGAATAACCTCGTTCACTGTTTATTTCCTTTCACGTTCCCAGCGACAGTTTCCCCGCTGAAAGGAAGATGAACAGTGTAATCATCGGGAGGCTTTTCTCTGGGAATGCAAGATAGAGTAAGTGGGGATTATAAACGGGTTGGCAACAAAAATAAACCAAATTGAGTTTGCTTGTTGTTACCTCGTGCACATTATTGAGAGCGCAGCTCGATGGGAAACTTCCAAACACCGATAATAACACTCCATATGTCCTCCGCCGATTATACAACGGACTACTTCCTTCATGGAGAACACATTGTTACCATGACAATGAAATAACTTCACAAACAATGTGTAGTTTTATTTCGTGAAACACACCCCCACCCCCCTCCCCGGTCTCGACCGTTACCCCCCTTACTGTCTTGATCCTACTCCTACCCCCCCACCCCCCACCCACCGTGTCCACCCTACCTGCCCCCACACCAACACAACCCCCCCCCCGAACCGAACAGTCTATACCCCTACCTCTCTCCACTCCCCATCGTCTCAACCCCGAGAAGCCTGAAGTTGTGTTTTTAACAAACCTCAAGTTCCTCGTCTTTTTCTTGGTGAAGAAGGTTGAAGTTCTGCACCAACTCAAGCACATTCTCATTTCCTTCACTTCCCTTTAACCTTCGAAAACCAAACCCAATGAATGATCAAAGAGTGTTCTCTGAATGAGCTTTTTCCTAAAACAGCAGCAACACCAAAAAATTCCACCACCCCCTCCAACACCACCCCGTCCTTCACCACCCCGTCCTACACCACCCCCTTCTACATCACCCCCTTCTACATCACCCCCTCCTACATCACCCCCTCCAACACCACCCCCTCAAACATCACCCCCTCCAACACCACCCCCTCCTACACCACCCCCTGAAATATGAAATATGTTTCTTCCTTGAAAGACTTCATTCAGAAAAGGACGAGAGCATGGATGGAGAAACGGTCAAACCTCCTACATTAGAAACTCTGTGGGTTAGTAACGATGACACACCATCGTTGTTAGTACGTCGTCATTGCTGTACCACCGTCGGTTGATAAGACCACACACCACACCCAACTAGTTATTTACCAAATAAGCTTTCAAACTTATTTATTAGGAATCACACACAGGCTCGCTCCCGTTTTGAGCATCTCTCCAACATGTCATGTTTGAAATGTGTTCACTTGGAGATCTGAGTGCACTTTGAACACCATGTTTGGTCATTTTCCTGAATCCGTGGTCTTGAGCTGCTCTCCCCTCAATCATGTCCAGCCTGCTCTCTCCTTCTCCTCATGCTCTCTTCCGCTTCCACTACCAACCTTCATTACACCTGCCGAGACCCTGCTCCCTCTATCCTCTTCTCTGGTTCATCCACTTGTTATAATCCCAGTTTGCCATTTTGTCTCTCGATTCATTAACCCCCTGTTGTCCGACTCTTCCATGAGCCTCAACACTTGTACTCCCCCCTCACATGCAAAAACAAGCTCAAATGAGCCAAGATCCTCGTCCTCTTAATGATGACGTCATAAAAACGAATATGACGTCATTGTGATGTATCAGGTTTGCGATAAATTATCTGTGCTAATGCCCGGCTTGATTCCCGCAAACAAAATTCAAACAGCTTGCCTAGTTTTTGAGATAATGGTATTGGCGATTTCCATTAGCGGCGATATTATGACGTCAACTTTTTTTCTAGGAAGAATTTCCAAAATCGGAGATGGTTACTGCCTGCGCGTGGGCTTTCTGCATATACATGGCAAGTTTCACGAAGATCCGATGAAAACTCTGGGTTGTGAAACAAAAAATGTCAAAAAATAGGAATGACGTCATAAAAATTTAAATAACGCCATAGTGATGTATCATATGTGCGGTGATTCATCTCTGCTAATGCCCTGTTCGATTCCCACAAACAGGATTCAAAAAGCTTGCCCAGTTTCAAAGATAATTTTTAGGCGATTTCCATTAGCAGAGATATTTTGACGTCATAACTTTTTTTTCTCGGAGGAATTTTCAAAATCGGAGATGGTTACTGTCTGCGCAGGGAATTTTTACAAATATATGCCAAGTTTCAGGAAGTTTCGAGAAAAACTGGAGGCTGAGAAACCATAAAGTCCACAAGAAGATGAAGAACAACAACGTGAGTAAGACCGAGAGATCCTCCACGAGGATCTCAAAGAAGAAAAAGTTAAGTTCCCTCTTCCTTCATTTTGTTTCATTGACATTTTCATGTGACTCCTGGTAGCTCTGTTGGCCACGCATTTGGCACCATCTGTTTACTCATTTGAACCCTCATTCACACCCTCTCCTTCCTGACTCCCCCCCACCCCACCCCACCCCTGTTTTTCTCGTGTTTAAT
>BROF01004165.1:0-19190 GCA_024346535.1 Eptatretus burgeri | reverse complement strand
CCGCCATAAAGCTTCAACATCCCCCTTCCAAATCTGTCCCATCTTTTCTCTCCCCCTCCCTTCCTCTTCCTGCTCATAAAAGCAAAACGGGCATTCCCACATCGAAACGGCGGGATATTTAATACTTTCCGCCCTCCTGTCATGCCGTCGCCGACTTCACAGAAACTCATCACGGTCGTCTGTCGAACTCACAATTTTAAGAGGAAATGCTCAGGATTAAAGTTAAGGACCCGCGTAACCGCTGCAATAAGAGCACTGCTTGAGAGAGTGCCGCCTAGTTGTTGTTTTGAGTGGTGTGTAAACGACAAACGCTGGCTGCCTCGATCACCGAGGCCGATATTCAAAAGGCTTGTGACGCCTCTTGACTCAAAATCCTTTTAACCGTCGCTTTGGTCATTTTACACCGAAGGGAAAACTTGTAGGGAGGGCATGGCCATTGTGACTATTGTGCCTTTGCCTTTGTTTCGCAGTATAATCACCAACATGGTGGCTGTAGCATCGAAATTGTGGGTGGATTCAGGCGAACTGTCCAACTGATGCGTGGAACCCGGATGCACAGATGGACGCACAGATGCACGGCTCCTTTTACAGAAGAGAAGCCCCTCGATTAGCTTAGGTAAGGGACAAACAGGTCTTGTCAGCTGACTACTTGTCTTCCAGTGAACATGGGCCCGCGTGCGTGCCAATTATCTGCATTGCATGAACGACGAACGCTTCCATGATCGCTGCTTTTCTCTGTCGATGAGTTTCACCCACTGCACTGTACGTCCCTCGTACACAGATATTTTATCGGATTTTTTCACTTATTCTTGTGAGACCAGCACGTGACCTCCTCTCAGAACAATGCCATATCCTTCGCTTTGTTGATTCAGAGTCGAACGAAGTATCGAGATAAGCACTGACTTGAAAATTGAAGAAGAAATTGAGGCCTCAAATCAAAGTAAGAAGCAGAATAAGAATTGCACATCGATCATGATGATCATCACCCTGTACTTCTTCGGGTTTGGTCAAGGGAATGCTTGATCATAACGGAAGTGCACGAGTCCGCCGTTGCACGTTATAAGGATCCAAAAAGTGATAGCACCCACACGCTGTAAGATTATTTGAATTAATCGTGATGCTGAGAATTATGAATCGTATAAATTAGTGGTGGTGTACTGCACAGCACGATCACTATCCTAGCACATTGAATGTAGCTCGATGGCAGCTGTAGGCTTGTCAAGTAGCATCATTCGCTGCGAGGATATGTATTGTGTCCTTATTACAGTGAAAATTGACTTCTTTTTTTTTTTTCCTGGACAAATTGGAATCTGCGAATCCTTGTGAGGAAATGTCAAGCTCTGCCTCCTCAAGGCTCCAAAAGACTTGTGAGAACAAAATTATTGGCAGTCTGAGGATCCATCCATCCATCCATTAGGAGCATACTCTGTGCAGAGCGTTGGTGCTGCCTAAGCAGTCTCCTTGACTGTTGGATGCAATCCTGGACAGGTCGCCACTCCGTCACAGGATAACAGCAAGCTGGCACTCATTTTGCCAACCTAAAAAGGATGACAGGCAGAGTCAACCCCACCTGGTATTAATTCAACAGCCGAGTAGGATTTGAACTCAGGATCCTAAGATCCCAAGCCCACCACCCTGACCATTAAAGCAACACCATGCATAGTCCAAGGAAATGATGCGTTTTAGAAACCTATGACCCTCTCTGCTAGTTCAGCAATGTCGTCGGACCTTTTCAGGCATCCGCTTGATATGGCACTTTCTGCTCCTCCCCCACCCCACCCCCCTTACCCCTCCTGGCAAAAGGCAGGGAGGCTCGTGTCCATTTGATTGATCAACACTGTACAGAGTGTCAACTACCACTGGGCTCGTTAATGCAGCCACCTAAACATCCTCTCCATGGAATAATTTGGTGGAACCTTCCATTGCAATAAACGATGGTTTTACTTGCATCTGCCATCCAGAATCCAACCAGACAGGTGTGCAGTCAGCTATCTTGCCAATGAAGGGAAATATAGGTTACGAATATCCCCTTTCCAAACGTAAGCTGATGCTGGTGGCTTCCTGAGCATGTAGAAGATGGCTTGGCCTGGACTGGTTAAACTTCGATCGTGAAATGAATGGTCTTGCAAATGAGGGTCCAAACGTCACTTTGATTGAAATGATTAACAAAATACTTCAATAACTTGTATATGTCGCTCGTGTAGCGTCCGTTAATTGTAATACAAGGCCTTGGTCATAATTTCTTTACAACCAAGCAAAAGTCTAAACCACCACAGCGTAGGAAGAGGACAAGATAGGTTTATCTTGCAGTTCGTCATTTACCTGAAAAAGGTGATATAAACGTGAGACTGCATCAGAATAAAGTTCACTTTTCAATAAATAAATAAATAAGTGTCAAGAAAGTCTGAGTCCAAAATCACCAAAAGAAAAAAGGGGGGTGGGCTTCTCTCTCTCTCTTTCTCTTTCTCTTTCTCTTTCTCTTTCTCTTTCTCTTTCTCTTTCTCTTTCTCTTTCTCTTTCTCTTTCTCTTTCTCTTTCTCTTTCTCTTTCTCTTTCTCTTTCTCTTTCTCTTTTTCTCTCTCTCTCTGAAAAATTCATCACTCATCAACAAAGATCATGTGTACTCATTTTGAGCACATGAACGGTAACCTCAGGGGACACCCCAAGTTATGCATGGTTGTATTCGAAAAATAAATAAAAATAAGGGAATGCTTGTTTTGATCATTTTACATTTCCAAGATGTGAAAGGAAGTACATCTCTGAAATCTGTTTACAAAGAATCTCAATACCACTTACAATAGTGCATAAGGATTTGAGTGCCCTTGTTAAAGGTGTCCATTTAGTAAATATATGGGATTTTTTATGGGGGTGATATGATTATGTTATTGAAAGTTTATCTTTTTCGGGTTTTTCTTTTTCAGAATGCTTTGTAAATGTGGCGTGATGACCCGACATCTGATGTACTGCAGCACCATCGACAACAAATGGACCACCGACCACAAGCTACACCAAGGTGTTTCCCTCCTCAGTCGGGAGAGGTTCTTGACCAGGATTTGAGGTCTCGTGGGGTGACTTCGCATTCCCATTACTTTGAGCCATGGCTTGGGGTCGAGGGTGCCATGGGGTGTACCCCGAGGTTACCGATCGTACCACCATATCCTGGCCCTCGGTTGGAAGAGGTTGTGAGGACGACTGTTCCTTTCAACATACCCAGCACTATGATGCCTGAAAATGATCCACCGCAGCATTGCATTTGGGGACAACCTAGACCGTTGGTGCCTGGTGTCTTCGCTGAGCCCAGGAGTCACTTGGGTTTTCATCGACCAGTTATGCCAAAAGACCAGACAGGATTTGTCAGGCCATTTGGATCTGGACATCATACCTTGTATGGGAGAGAAACACGACCTGTCACCAACACAGGGAATTACGGACCAGCTGGGATGAGACCCTTTGAGCAATTGGCCTCCAGTAGTAACATGGAATTTGCACCAGTTGGAGTTCAAAATGAATCTCAATTAATCCGGCCTTGCCCAGGATCTGTGGGAGCACCTCATGGAGGAATCGCAAATTTACCTGCACACCCAATAGAAAACAGTTCTTTGAATCAAAGATTGATGAATCCTGGACAACCTACACCTGGAGATCCAATAGTGTGTGGTGAAAAGTTCTTCCCTCTTTATCACTTGAGGGCTGAGAGTGAGTTTGTCAGCAATGAGAATAAATTTTGGTCAAAAGGTAAGCTTGAGCTAGGAGGGCAGATGGGACAAGACGTCATGAATAAGGGTGCTACTTTTAGGACCTGTGTTCCTCAGTCTGGACTGGCAGAGGATTCCAAGCCCTCAGAACAGAGTTTGGCTGGTGCTTACCAGAACTTTTATGAACATCCCTTAACCGGTTCTGTAGAACATCCAATGGCTACAATGGAGCAATGTCCTCTTCCACAATGGCTTTTGCATAAGAATAACATTGGACGGAGCAGAGGGCGACGGAACTGTGGTGGTGTTAAAGTTTGGGAGGCAAAGGTGGCAGTGCTCAAAGCAGTGAATGCTCTACGGCAGCTTTGGAAAGCTGTCGATGACTTGTGTGCAGTTTATCGGGGTGGCACTTTCTCGTGTGAGTGCAAAGAGTGTGGAGCCACAGGACGAGGGGATGCTTATAGTGAAGCAGTACAAGCACTGCACGATCAAATGGGAAAAGACGAGGTGGAAACTGGAAGCTGTCCTCACCGTGAAAGTCGTGTGGACTTCCATTGGCATGAGAGATTTGTCAGAGGTGAAGATGTGGAATTGGAGGAAAAGAAAAATGATTTCCAAGATTGGAACTTTTATTCTAGTCGAGCTAGTGAAGCCAAAGAAATGCTTCAAAAGGCAATAATTGAGTTGAGAGAAATGGGGGTTGTGTGGAAGGAGGTAGAACAGGAAATGACTAATGAAGATGAGGAAGAGAAACACGGGGCAATGAGTAGTAGTTGCAGAAAGGGTATGAAGCAGAGTAAGGTCGTTGGAGTCACGTGGTGTGCAGTTCAGACGAGGTTGCGTCGGGTGGCCATGAGACGAGACAGGCAGAAGAGAGCGAAACAAAATGTGAGGGCGTTGATTGAGAAGAAGGGAATGTCAATCGGAATGGCAGACAGATGGTTTGAAGAGGAGATGCGAAAGGTGGAGGAGGAACGCAGGGTAAGCGGTGCTTATGATGTATTGTTTGTGATTGGGATTATGCTGTTTTGTAATCTATACTGTAACTAGAACTGCACTCGGTAGAGAGCACAATCTCGCCTCGCACGTTCATTCTGAACAAAAACACAATAGTGAACTGAACACTCCACTATTATGGCCCATATAGCCATGTTATCCATGCACCTTATTATGTTGTATTACGTACAAATATTGCCATTATCTGTAGCTTTATTGATTATTGATTGATTATTTTGATATTTAACAACTTTTGTGCATTAATGATGAATATGACAATGACAAAAACATTTCAAAATACGAGGTTCATCGAGAAAGTAACGGGATTGACTTCACAGAAATTTTATTCTAAAAAATATATTGAAATCATAGCTTGTCTCCTTAAAAATAGTTTCCCTCCAGTCTCACACACTTGTACATCCTCTTCTTCCATGCTTCGATGCACCCCGGGAAGGCTTCTTCTGGAATCTTCCGGAACTCCGACGTCACGGCCCTTTTGATGGCCTCCACATCAGGAAATTGGGTCCCCTTGATCACCCCCTTGAGCTTTGGGAATAGGAAAAACTCACAAGGGGTCAAGTCTGGCAAATACAGGGGTTGCTCCAGAGTTGGCACGTTCCTCTCCGCCAGAAACTGTCATATGCTCAGGGCACCGTGAGCAGGGGCGTTGTCATGGTGGAGGAACCCAGGCGTTTTTCTCCCACAGATCCCTCCTCTTGTCCCGGACTGATCTCATGAGGTATCGGAGGATCTCCTTGTACAGGTATTGATTCACTGTTTGACCTTGTGGTAGAAACTCGAAGTGGACGATGCCCTTGATGTCAAAAAACGCGATGAGCATCACCTTGACCTTCGACTTCAACTTCGACATCCTTGCTTTATTTGGTCTTGGTGATGCCAGACTTTTCCACTGACGACTCTGCCGTTTGGTCTCGGGATCGTATTCGAATATCCACGATTAATCGCCAGTAATGACTCTCCCAAGCAGGTCTGGATCATCCTCGAGACGCTCGATAATGTCTTGACAGACAGTGATTCTTTGCTGTTTCTGGTCCTCGGACAACAGCTTGGGGACCATCTTTGCACACACCTTACGCATTTCGAGATTTTCAGTGATGATGTTCCAGACAATGTCCTTGTTGATGGAAAGTTCCTCAGCAATCATCCACACCGTGAGTCAACGATCTGCGCGCACCATCTGCTTCACACGCTCGATGTTGTCCGCCTTTCTGCTCGTTGAAGGTAGACCGTGAATAGTCTTCAACCTCCTCCCGTCCCTCTTTGAACCTCTTGTGCCATTCAAATGCACGTGTACGTGACATCGTTTCTTCCCCGTAGACTTGCTGCAGCATTGCGAAGGATTCGGAAGGTGTTTTGCCAAGCTTGGCAAGCAACTTCAGATTGGCTCAGATCTGCTCACGACTCATAGCGCAACGTCTCAGACTGGACAACGTATAAAGCACGGCCTGTAAAAAATTGCACAATGAGCGCAGTCAACCATCACCAATCATATATATTGCTGGAATGTTGCGAAAGACTGTGACGCAACCCATTCATTCAAGTTGTGTAAGTGGAGCACACAGCAGGCTCAGTCCCGTTACTTTTTAGACGGACCTCGTATATTCCCCATATGCCTGGTGTTGGCTCAATGGTTAGGGTGGTGGGCTTGGGATCCTCGGATCCTGAGTTCAAATCCCACTTGGCTGTTGAATTAATGCCAGGTGGGGTTAACTCTGCCTGTCATCCTTCCGAGGTCGGCAAAATGAGTGCCAGCGTGCTGGTATAATGTGTCGGAGTGGCGACCCATCCAGGATTGTGTCCAATAGCCAAGGAGACAGCTTAAGCAGCACTAACGCTCTGTACAGAGTATGGTCCCGATGGATGGATGGATTCCCCATGGCTAGTCATCGATTGTATGTATGAAGTTTTGTATCAACCTGTTAAGCGGTTCTGGAGAATAATTTTTTATTATTATTATTTAATTTTTCACTCCAATATGGCCACCAGACCACATGACTCTTGACGTCATAAATTTAATTCTTCACTCACATCGGGTCATAGATCAGATATATGAAGTTTCAGATTTTTTTCAGATAAGGATTTTGATTCAACCAATTGTGGGAATACCACTTCACTGCTGATATCATCGTTATCACCTGAAATACCACATGGGGAGTTGATGACATATCATTTCAGGTTTTGTTGTTGTTGTTGTTGAACAGTTTCAGAGAAAATGTCCAAAATTTTTCCTTGAATCCGATATGGCTGCCATACCATGTGATTTGTAACATCAAAGTTATGAACAAAATATTCTCCACAGGGAGTCCCTCCTATGTTTACAGTTTCGCATCAATCGGAAACGCGTAGACATGCAGACAGACAGACAGGGGTGTTACAATAGTTTCGTAACCCCTTCAGGGCAAGAATAATTAAAGGGTAAGCTATCTAGTTTGTGATGAAATGATTCATTGTACGTTTTTGTTACTGATTGACACCTTTTGGTGTGACGTGCGTCTGAATTGTAGGCCCAAGAGGTGAAAGCAGCCCTGGCTGGGAGCTTTGCCGAAGTGAGGAGGAAGCGCTCCAGCCTGTCTCGAGCACGAGACCTCCTTTCCGCCATGGAGCGCCTGCGCAAGCTGCGCATGGGCATGCCCTCGCACAAAGGTGGAATGAACAGCATACGTAATCGACTGCTTCGCCTGCAACATTCGTTTTCTCTCTTTGAATTTCCATACTTTGTTGTTTTGGCATGTTCGACTCTTGATCACATGCTTTTGATGGTTTTGCAGGCGTTTCCTTATCGGGTGAAGTGGAGGAGGCTTATATCAAGGAGCTTGAACGACTGCGTGGCATCACCAAGCGTCGTCTGGTTCTGTATGCTCGCGAAGAGTTGACTCTGAAGGTGATGGCCGGGATAGACACCGACTCGGTAGAAAGAGGAAAGCGAGGCAGGAAAAACGGGCCAAACAAGGCCTCGAGTTCTTCGGCTGATGACGAATGCCAACGCCTCATCAAGGCATGGTCTTCATTGGAAGCTTTGGTTCATGTACGGTACGACATCTTTCTTCTCCAGCTTTTGACCTCGTCCACTCAAAATGTATCAGCATTGCCAGAGCTTCAAAGGGTTTTCTCCTTCCAGGAGCAAGCACTTTGGCAACCTGCAACTTCCATTCAAAAGGCTCTGATTTGTTGTTGATTGTAGTGTTTGCATACATTAATTTTTTTTTTAATTTTCTGACAATTCTAAACCCAAAACACCAAATTGTTTCTTTCTCGACATTGTCATTGTTGTTGTTGGCTTCTATAAGATTTTTAAATCGAACCGGGTTTGACATGTTTCTCAAAGTTGGCCTTGTGTAAGTATGTTACTCCAATATACTGTTTCACACCAATTATTGTGACCGCCTGGACACCTCGTCTTTTGGCCTCGTTACTTCGGTGCACCTTAAACTATCTGAAAGTTTAGTGCTATTTCAGTAGTACAGAAGCAGTCTTCAATACCACCCTTATACACCATCCCATTGAACTTTTATTTAAACTGAAGTACGGCACTGCAAAACTGGAGGTTCTTGGAAGTATTAAGAAGCCGATTTATGTACTACGGTCTTCAAGTATACAATTAAATTTGGCTAAAATATGGATTGTAAAAGTCGGATAAATTAATTGATTCTGGTTTTACTGCCATTTTTCGCAGTGTCAGTTACATCACCTGATCGAACATTGCATTAGTTATTTGTGCCTGTCGTAAGTGTACTTTATGACATCCTTAAAAACAGTTGGTTTCCTGTTTGGAATGATTTTCAATTTTGTTTGACTACCAGACAGGCAGAGTAAATTTTTTTTTTAAACATCTCGCTCCTCTCTTTGCATGTGTGATCGGGACAAATTCTGAGCCAAAGTATGGTAAAACCAAAGACTTGTCTTTAGTCATGTTCCGATTTGTGTTCAAAACACAGCATTCAATTTAAATACGTTGCTCCTCGATGACAAACTGATAAGATGACCGAACATGAACCAATTGCTGAACCCTGCTTTTCGCTTCGTGCGCGTGGGATCACTGTGACCACTCCTTGGCTTTTTCACAAGATTTTGGCTATTCGTGGTTCACCTTGGCGTCTTGGTTTTCTATAGGTTTTCTTGGCGTATAGGTTTTCTATTATCATCGCTTTTCCGAAACCTTGTGAATTCTTGGCTTTTTTCATTGGCTCACCTTGTCATTTATGAAAATGAGGAGTGGTCACACTGTGTGGGATAACAAATGATGATGGAGCACAGATCTAAAATCTCTACCGATTCGCGTACTTCTCATCCTTACAATAATTCCCGGACCGGTGTTTGTGTGTTTGTCTGTCGCGCTACTCCTCATACAGTTCTGGATGGATTACATCCAGACTTGCTTGCTACATCAGATCAGCATGACCCCAATTAATGTATGGAGGTGTTTTTAACTTTTCTGGTGGTCTTGGGGAGGGGAAGGGAGAGAGGAAGGAAATTCTCTATGCAAATGTGTATCGTGTAGCGCCACCTCCAGGTGGGGGAGGGTACTACAAGTCTCCCCATTTACATGCAGTACTGTATTCCTATCCCAACGTTTTTCAGTGCAGTGTAGTGCGGTGTTTTGAATTATAAGCAGGAGGTACGTTTTTGCTTCATGCACATAACCCGAATTATTCTTTTTTGCCTATACGCCGCCCAAATAAAGGTATGCATCAGAAGAAAGTGTTGCATCCCTGGAACAAGATCACCCGTAGGGTGGGTACCCTGCGAGTTGTTATAAATTTGTCATTGAGATTCAATATTCTTTACAAACGAATGATCAGCGCTTCAAATGAGAAAAAAAATAATTAAAAAGTGAATTCATTGGATTAGGAGTCGATAACCCGGTTCCACCGAGATGTCGGGGAATTCGTTCCCAATGGAGTGTGCAATATTTTGGAAGTTTGCTCGGAATGTCCTTTGACGGCATAATGCCATGGAGCGGGAGACGGGGTTTTGCAATCGCTTGTGTCTGTCTGTTTGTCTGTCTCTGTCTGTCTGTCCCATAATCTTTCTACCATTTGAGCTTTTGTCATCAAATTTTCAGTGAACCTTTATGATGAGAATGTGGAGAAATAATTAAAAATTGGGTCAAAATGTGAAAGGTCAAAGTCATAGTGACTATAAATAGCCCACATTAGTCCAGCCGCAGCACGTCAAGCATGAGACGCCCAATGTTTTTATGAGAACTCCCCCCCCCCCAGATGCTCCATGTCATCAAATGTTCAAGAAACCTTTATTATGAGAATATGGAGAACACAAAGGAAGAAAATGTAGTTTTTTTTTGTTTTGTTTTTTAATGTTTTATTGTTTTTGTCAAGTTTAGTTTCAGTACAAAGTGGATGTGTGGTGAGTTTTGCATTTTGAGATGCTTTCTAGTTTCCCTTTTCTTTGTTCTGCTGAAACAATCAAACTCAGAGATTTTCTTCCCATCTCATGACTTTCCAAAGCTCTGGACATTGCATATGTCTGGACAACGATGTCCCCATTGCAGTCCAATAAATACAAGTATAATGGTGAGGATGCTCGATTGGCATCTCAGAGGTTGTGGGTTCAAATCTGAGTGAAGGCAACTGTGTTACATAATTTGGATTCTAAGCTTTCGAAAACCCAAACTAGTCTTAGGAGAATTTACAGCTGGCTCACTAATGAACTTCACAGAGAAGGTTGTGCACCTGTCTTGCTCTGTCTGATTTTCTGTACTTGTAATGACAGTACACATCCTGTAGTTCACTCTTGATGCCCTCAGTCTGGACCCTAAACTGTTGCTAAAGAAAATATAGTACCACCCCTTAGCAGCAAAAGAAAGATAGCCGATGGTCTTATGGCCCTGGTACAATCAGACAAGCCCAGCAAGCTTCGACCAGTGATCGCACTGTTTTGCCTCTTCACCTTGCAGTCATTCATAAAATATTTTTAAATCTTTTTAAAATTTATTTTGTGATGTGGTCCTTTTCATTTTGCAAGGTTTTGTATAATATTTAAACAGTGTGAAACATTTCCCTCGTCCAAGCAGATTATTCCCAAAACGCCTTTCATTGATTACCCGGCATCCATTTGGGAATGGACATGTTCATTTGTTCATCATGTGAAGCTACTCAATATTGTCTCTTTCATCCTTAGACGGGAGTGGGACAGCCTTTTGGTTCCGGAAGACTGTGCAGAAGGACGTCGTATTCCTCAAGGTTGGGTCATCCCATGTGTTCCGAGTAGTGCGATTTGGGCGTCGGCATTGTCTATGTAATCATTGGACAGATTTTACATTTGTCCTGGAGACCTGGATTTTGGAGGAGCCTGTTGGGATTTTTCGTGCATGTGGTCAAACCATCCCATTGTTGAATATTCTCGATTCTAGATCCCATTTTAAACGTTGTGAATGATTACCTGTTCAATTATCCAGTCGTGCTCTGCATTGTTAACATGAATTTTGCATTATGCTGAGTAAATATCATTGCAGGAGAAGTCATGGGGCAGCCTTTTCCACTTTTGATATTTAATTTGTCAACATGTGCATCTGATTTGCGTAAATAGGGGCGAACAAGATTTTTGGAAAGAGAGCATCAGTAGAGTTCACCGAGCCTTGCCTTCCATAAAATAGCAGTGGAAGAGCGGCTGTAGGCAATGTGCTGAGTGACGTGGCATGGAGCAAACATCGAATGTCTCTGTCTGTCTCTGGGGCGATGTTCAAATATGATGGCAGGGTCTGGGTTTGGGGAAACTGGAAGAACACTTTCACACGGAGTGCCTAAATCATCTGCGGTTCTGATCCACAAAAGATGATCAGTTCATGCTGAGGGGACCATCATCATGTATGGTTGTGGAGACCCATTCTTTATTTGCACTCACTGTGTGTGTGTGTGTGTGTGTGTGTGTGTGTGTGTGTGTGTGTATGTATGGTGCGCCTTCAGAACGTATTCACACCCCTTCACTTTTTCACATTTTCTTGTGTTAAAGCCTGAATTTAAAATGACTTAAATATAATATTTTTTTTGTCACTGATCGACACAAAATACAGACACATCCCATAATGACAATAATGATTCCCCATAATGACAAAGTGAAAACATGTTTTTAGAAATTTTTACAAGCTTATTGAAAATGAAGCCCAAAAATATCTAATTTCCAGAAGTATTCAACTCCCTGAGTCAATACATTGTAGAAGTGACTTTGGCAGTGATTACAACTTCGAGTCTTCGTGGGGATGTTTGTATCAGCTTTGCACATTTGGATTTGGGGGTTTTCTCCCATTCTTCCTTGCAGATTTGTCCAAGGTTTTTTGCACTCTGAAGCAGGTTCTCCTCAAGGATTTGCCTGTATTTGGCTCCATTCATCGTTCCCTCTATCCCTACAAGTCTCCCAGTCCCTGCCACTGAAAAGCATCCCCATAGCATGATGCTGCCACCACCATGCTTCACAGTACGGATGATGAGCTGTGCTCGGTTTCCACCAGACAGCGCTTTGCATTCAGGCCAAAGAGTTCAATTTTCATCTCATCAGACCACAGAATCGTTTGCTTCATGCTCTGTCTTTCGCATGCCTTTTTGCAAACTCCAGGCATGCTGTCATGTGCTTTTTTTTTCTCAGGAGTGGCTTCCGTCTGGCCACTCTGTCATAAAGCCTAGATTTTTGAAGGGCTGCAGAGCTATTGTCCTTCCAGCAGGTTCTCCCATCTCAGCCAAGGAACTCTAGTTCTATCAGAGTGGTCAGACGGCCAGTTCTAGGAAGAGTCTCGGTAGTTCCACATTCTTTCCATTTCCTAATGATGGAGCTCACTGTGCTCTTGGGAACTTTCAACACTCAAGAAAGTGATTTATACCCTTCCCCAGATATATGCCTCCTCACAATTCTATCTCGGAGTTCTATGGACAGTTCATTTGACTTCATGGTAGAGCTTATGCTCTGACATGCACTGTCAACTGTGGGACCTGATATAGAAAGGTGTGTTTCTTTCTAAACAAGAAGGGCACTCGGTAGAGCGCATCCCTCCGCCCCGTACTCCACGAGAACATATCGGGCCCGTTACATTTTTGAAATATGCTATATATCGTTTTTGGCCCTATCTCTCAATGATGAAGAATCACTTTAAAATGCTAGTAGTCTGATCTGGAATTGGGTCTTCACCAAAATCGAACCAATTCTGCCTTGTCACATACCCAACCTGCCCACCAAGTTTCATCCAAATCCGTCGCCAACTTTTTTGAGATATTGTGCTACACATCGGTTTCGCCCTACCTTCATTCATAATGATTACCATTAGTGTGAGGAAAACCTCCACTGATGGCGATTACCCTGGTGGAGGGCAAGCCTCCACTGAAGGGCAGACCTCCACTGACCGATTACTTTGATACAGGGCAAACTTCCACGTTTAGTGATTACATTGCTGGAGGGCAGACCTCTGATTGTAAGCTCCCTCTTCCCAAATCCATAAATCAATGTCAAACTGGTATAGATCTCTTTCCAACACATCCTTGAATCTTCATTTTGGTTGGTGTATTCAACATGAACCATCTCAATGCTCACCATAGAAAATGTCCATGGGAATGCTTCCATGCGGTAGACATGGCCTGCCCATCACAGCCACCTCTTTATCAGGATGGTGCGAAGGTTTGATGTTCTGCATTTGTTGAGAGTGATTGTCGGGTAATTTATCATACCATCCAATACTTCGGATGTGACACAAGAAACACAGATGTAAATTGAGACATTTCTCCTGAAGGTTGTAAGTCGACCAGTATTCACTCGTGGTACATTAATATGCCGAGAACAAAAATTTTCATTCTGATTGTTTTTTTATTGTTTAAAATCCTGTCTCGGCTTACCAAACACGGTAGCAGCTTTCCCGATGCAAATATTAATCTTAGCACCTGTTGCGCAGAATTGTTAACAGTTGACCCGAGATAGCGGAACTTGTCAACAATTTTGAGCTCAGTGCCATCAATAGTAATGCAAGGGGTTACCTGCAGGATGTCATCAATGGGTAAATATAACTGATGGTGATACTGTACCAAAATCTTAATGGGTGGTACAGAAGGCATTGCACATTGCCTGGAGCTCACGTTGAGTGAGGAAAAAAACTGCATCGCCAGAAAAGAACAGTTCACATTTTAGAACTTTACGGACTTTTAGTTTTGCCTGTAGCCAGTTCAACTTAAAATAATGTTTGCCATCGCTTCTTATGTGAAGAGCAATCCCAAAAGATTAGGAGAAATTTTGTTGCAGCAGTAGGGAGAAGAATATTCCAAACAGTGTTTGTGCAACACAGTCTGGCACCCTGCCCTGCTCACCAAACTCTCTTCCTGTGGTATCCAAGGCCATCTCCACTCATGGCTCACAGACTTCCTCTCCTGTCGCAGGCAACGTGTAGCCCTAAATGGAGTTCTTTCATCCCCTCTTCCTGTCCAGGCTGGAGTTCCGAAAGGTAGCGTTCTGGGCCCTGTTCTTTTTCTGATTTTCATCAACGATCTCTCTGACTCTCTGGAAAAATCCTCTATTTCTCTTTGCTGATGACTCCACCCTTTGCCGTACCATTAGTCATCCCACAGACCGGCAAGCAGCGGCTTCTTCGCTCACTGCAGATCTGGATAAAATCAAAAACTGGTCCAACACGTGGAACGTCTTTCAATCCGGACAAATCTCACACTCTCACTATGTCTCTCCGAAAGGACCATTTAGAACCCCCCCCCCATCCACTTTCTCAACAATCCTCTGGAAGAAGTCCTTTCTTTCAAACTTCTGGGTCTCACTATCTGCCATGACCTTTCTTGGGAAAGCCACATTTCAAACCTGGCCTCCAAAACCAGTCACCGACTGGGAATCCTCCGTCATGCAAAGTCCTTCCTCGGCCCACCTAAGCTCCTGACCACTTACAAAGCTTTTGTCCACATCCTGATGGAGTACTGCTCTCCCCGCTGGGCTGGTGCTCCTGCCTCTCACCTTTCTCGGCTTCATGCTGTGGAAACCAAGGCATTTCGGATCATTGGCATCTCCCGCAATGAGGCTGAGTCTTTGAGCCTCTCACTCAATCACCGCAGGTTGGTCGGTGGTCTTTCTGTCTTCTACCGCCTCCTCTCCAGCCTTGCCCCCCCCCCTGCTCTCTCTGCGATTTGTCCCCACTACATTTCCGCAGGGCGGTCAAGGTCCGCCAACAACCCCCTTCTCGTAAAACTACCAAAATCATTAATCACTGCTCACCTTCACTCTTTCATTCCTCTTTTTCCCCACCTTTGGAATAAACTCCCTCACTCTATTCAATCACATTCTTCCCTCCAGGCCTTCAAAACAGCTATTCACCACCACCTTTTATCATCCCCCATCCAAATCCTCGATCTTTTCTACCCCCGATAATCCACCCAAGCCCACCTCCTTCAAATTCCCTGCTTTCCTTCCTGAAAGTCCTGTAATGTCCATCTTCTATTCCCATGTTCCCCGTCCCATCCCTCTTCCTTTCACAGATCTCCTAATGTCTCTGTTCCCCACTGTTGTCCTTCCCACTCCCACCCCTCTTGTCTCATGCCCCCCTTGCTGTGCTTTGTGTGTTAGCTCTCTCACGAGCCTCGACAAGATATACAAAGTGTCCAGCCTTGCTCGACTCCATTTTGGATAGCAAGCCTCCTGGACTGGTTCTTGTCAAATTTAATTGTGGATTGTATGCCATCATGAAATCATTTCATGTTGCTTTACAGTCTTGGTGGACAACCCAAATGCTCTGAATAAACACAGATGACAGAATGACTTGGAGTCAAGAGCCTTGGTTGGATCGATTAAATAGCAAGTACAGTGGATGATCTTTTGAATGCAGTTATTTAGAGTGAACACCATATCCACAATCAACCTACCAGATCTGCAACTGCCTCAGCTTTCAGGATATACACAATAGGCTCGTATCTGGACATGCTGGAGGACAATGTGAGCCAAAACTCAGCCAGCTGTTCGCAGAAACGAGATAGTTCGATAACTGTCAGTCTCTACTCCCCTTTGGTTTGTTTTGGGTTTTTTTACTTACCATTTTTGCATCTCTTGGATCACATGACAAATAACCATTTCTTCCAGTGTGACAACCGAAACCCATGGAATATAAATGCAATGGTTTCTCCACCATATTTAAGGAGTTCAGGTCTCCATAAGCTTAAGATGCCTTTCCTGTTTCATGTGTTGCAAAGCTGTGATAACTTCACCTGACAATGGTTCATTATCTCGTCTCAGGGTAGGTAGAACAACAGATGAAATCAACAGGATGTTCTGGGTACACCAACTGCCGTGAGAAGCTGGTGCTTAGGGCGTGAAACCTTCGATGGAGCAAAAGAGGTCAAAGGGGCAGTGTGACCACTCCTTGGCTTTTTTCACAAGATCTTGGCTATTCGTTGTTCACCTTGGTGTCTTGGTTTTCTATAGGTTTTCTATTATCATCACTTTTGCGAAACCTTGTGAATTCTTGGCTTTTTTCATTGGCTCACCTTGGCATTTATGAAAATGAGGAGTGGTCACACTGCAAAGGGGGTTCGTAAAAGACAGACCCTCTTTTTCTCTGACAAATGGTGAAGGCCGGAAAGGTCAGCCTCTCCTTGGTTCCCCTGGCTATAAGCATACCTCGATCAACGTCCTGGTAATTTCATCTAATGTGTTACCTCTAACCTGTCCAGATGGCATCAGTCCACGTGTCCTAAAAACCTGCTCTGCTGCTCTTGCTCACCTTATCATTTGCTCAAGGTCATCTGCCAACTGCTTGGAAATCAGCAAACATTACCATCCATCCATTGGGACCACACTGTACAGAGTGTTGGTGCTGCCTAAGCAGTCTCCTTGGCTATTGGACACAATCCTGGACAGGTCGCCACTCTGACACAGGATACTCGAGTGGCTCAATCATCCCAGCAAGCTGGTTCTCATTTTGCCGACCTCGGAAGGACGACAGGCAGAGTCAACCCCACCTGGTATTAATTCAACAGAAAAGGGGGATCCCAAGCCCACCACTCCAACCATGAAGCAAACACCAGGTATATAAACATTACCACTCTGCAAAATAAGGTGTAAAAACATCCCTCCAACTCCAGACCAATCAGACTTCTCCCAATCATCAGCAAGTTTCTGAAATCCATCATCACTTCAGAAATTAAATCCTTCCTCTTCTCCAATGACTTGATTTCCGATCATCAATTTCGTTTCAGACCAGGCCACTCTACCCTGGACATGCCGCTTCTGTTCTTCCAACAATGGATGGAGGTACTCAATGCCAGACATGAAATCAGAGCCATATCCCTTGACATATTGTTGTGGGCCGGGGGTCGGTGGCGAGGAGCGACGGCTAGGTAGAGCAGTAGGGTCGTCTCCACCGAGTACCCGGAATTGAAGGTCGTAACCCTTGGATAACCCCAAAGGTCACGGGTCCCTTTGCGGACCGTGGACGCCAATATTTCGACGGCGTGGGGTAGGGTTAATTGCCTAATTTCAATATACCAAAGTACCCACGTTGTCTAACTACTGGGGAAAACCACTCCCTCAATGGACCTCGGGCGGAACAGGCCGTTTACCGAGCCCGATCCGGGTGTAAACTGAGCGGGGATTACCAAGATCCGTCGGTCCAAATGAACAATTACAACAACAAGGCCTCCCTAATTCCCAATACGCACCGTGCTAAATCAATGAAAGAAACGACAGCAACGAACTGGCACATTTAACAAGAGGATTTATTTATGAACAATAATTATCGGGGAGGGGAGCACACAACGAGCAGAGTTAAAACCGAATATGCAGTCGATGTACAAGGGCAAGATACTGAAGCAATGTCAACTTATCGGACTGGCGCCACACACACACACACACACACACACACACACACACACACACACACACACACACAATGGGGCCGGTTGCCCTTTATTGTGCCCTCCAGCTCAGGAGGGAAGACGAGCTGAGGGAAGAGCCTGGTCTTACACCTGCCCTCCTTGTGCGGTAACGTTGATCTTGTTCGGTGGTGGGACTCGAACCCGCACCAATATACCAGGCACTGAGGGACCAAGGATTCAGCCACGGACGCCAGCCAGCTCGAATAATGACGAGGCGAAGGATCACTGCGACGAGACCAGCCATGAGATGACTGCGCCATCCTATCTATATCACCCAGTGCTGGGGTGCGATGTTTCCTCCTTGCTGGATGTGATGGAGGCAGGGTGCCGGGAGTGATGTTGCGGTGAGGTGTGATTTTTGCCATGCTGTGTGTGAATATGTGGGGTGCCGGGTGTGGCGTTGGATGATATTGGCTTCTGGTCGCACCTGCCACCCAACCTCCATCGCACCTGGCACCCCAAAACACACCCGGCACCCACCTCCATCACACCCGGCACCCCGCCTCCATCACAACAGGCACCCTCCCTCTATCACACCCGATAACCTCCCTTTATCACACCCGGAACGAGCCTTCATCACACCCGGCACCTTACCGCTATCACACCTGGCACCCTACCGCTATCACACCCGACACCCTCCCTCTATCACACCTGGCTCCCTACCACTATCAGACCCGACACCCTCCCTTTATCACACCTGACAGCCTTACTCTATCACACCCGACACCCTCCCTCTATCACACCCGGTAACCTCCCTTTATCACACCCGGAACGAGCCTTCATCACACCCGGCACCTTACCGCTATCACACCTGGCACTCTTCCTCTATCACACCTGGCACCCTACCGCTATCACACCCGACACCCTCCCTCTATCACACCTGACACCCTTACTCTATCACACCCGACACCCTCCATCACACCCGGCACCTTACCGCTATCACACCCAACATCCCACCGCTATCACACCCGGCACCTTACTGTTATCACACCTGGCACTCTTCCTCGATCACACCTGGCACCCTACCGCTATCACACCCGACACCCTTCCTCTATCACACCCAGCACCCTGCCGCTATCACACCCGACACTAGCCTTCATCACACCTGGCGTCCTCACTCTATCACACCGGACACCCACTTTCATCGCACCTCAGAACACACCCGGCACCAAAGCTCCTATCAGGGCCAACAATTTATAAGAAAGATGTACATGGGGTGGATCATGTCCTGGCCCCTGTGTTGACATCGGTTTTCCTGCCTGATGTAAAGGAGTTCCCATCATGTGCTGCCTTTTGGCTGCTGGTTATATCATTGGTTAGGGTCTATGCCGCTGATGTAGTGCCCCTATTACCAGTGTACTCATGCTCATTTCACCGACCTTGGAAGGATGACAGGCTGAGTCAACCCCCTGGTGTTAATTCAATGGTAAACAGAGCTCAAACTCAAGACTCCAGGATCCCAAGCCAGCCACCCTTACGGGTAAGCCAACGCCAGGCGACGTGAAGGAGTGTATATCATCTATTCTCAATGATAATCCCACACTAGGTATCATCAAATGGACATTTTCACACTGAACAAGAGAAAATCTGCCAATCATCTTCATCAAACTGCATCTCGAGT
>BROF01004164.1:93148-119733 GCA_024346535.1 Eptatretus burgeri | reverse complement strand
ACACACACACACACACACACACACACACAAACACAAACACAAACACACACAAACACACACACGCATTGGTGTTTTTTGGACTATTGTGATCCTCTCATTCATGGAACCTTTTGAATGCCCTTCGTAACAGCACATTGCCTCCACATGTTTGGCAATCACTGGTTTTCGGATGCAGTCAATACGCTTTGTTTCCCAACATAAATTAAAACCACAGACTCGTGAAACAGTTCAGATGTCTGATAAAAGAGGCTGCAGCTTAAATAATGAAAGCAAAAGACATTGAAGTTTGTCCACAATATTTAAAACAGATGAGACACAGCATTGTAAAAGCCTTTGTGATGGATAATTTGATTCACAATCAGTGGAAATGACTCAAAGCTCGAGATTGATGAGAAATTTGGGTATTTTAAAAAAAGCACTCATAATGAAAGGGTTCCATCAAACACAAGCCAAATGGAGTAATACAGATATGCAGTTTGTTTCGTGCCATCCAATTGTGGACTGGAACATACCCTTTCGACCTTTCACATTTCTCCTGCGAACTGAAAATGAAGTTTACAGAAGTGACCAATTCTAACTCATGTGAAAAGGGGATGTTTTTTATTTTTTTTTAACTTGCATCATATTGGTCTTCTTAAAAGTTAGAGACGATACTATAAATGGGATGACCACAACAAGAATACTGCGAATACGACTACTACTACTACTACTACTACTACTACTACTACTACTACTACTACTACTACTACTACTACTCAGGATATATACCCGCAAGTTATCCACTCGCTCTATTATATAGCTCTTGTAACTTGGCAAGATACTCCTTGGAGTGAGATTCTTCAGCCTTCATTGCCTACCCATCCAAGTTTGGAATCTCTATCTCCACCGAACACTAAGGGTGGTGGGGGACCACAGCTGAAGACTGCTTCATGGGGCACAAAATTCTGTTGCTCTGCTGCAACACTTCACAAATTTTCCCCATGGATGTTGCTTCTGTGGGCAAGCAGAAACAATCTTTCACATACACCTGCAATGCCTGTGCCTTCAACCAATCATTTTGCTGGTGAAAAACTTGCTATTGCGCTTTCGGCTTCATTTTTCCCCAACACTCTTTATTTTCGGTCACCCAGTAAAGAAAGAGAGTCGATCACGGGATCTACTGGTTAACTTTATTTTCGCATCTGCAAAACTTGCGATTTATAAAACTAGAAAGTCAAAGATTGAGGGCAATGTATTTCAGGATAGTTTTGCATGCTTGAGAACTTTATTACGTTCACGAGTCACTTCGGAGTTTAAGGTGGCACAATATTTTAGCACCATCGAGAGTTTTAAAGAAATTTGGAAAATAAATTTCTCATACTTAATAAATGCACTTTGTAGTATTTCTGAACAAGGCTCTTTACACGATTATTTTTGTAAAGGGAGGGGGGTGGGATGTGCTTTGTCTTTAAAATGCTCTACCTTGTCTACCGCTGTTCTAACCATGGACTTGCAGAGATGAAGAAAGTGAGCAACATTAAATAGCACTGTGGCATTTGTAACAAAAGCACTACGACTGCTACTTTTATTTAATCATTTTTTAATGTTGAAGGCTTCAGTCACAGACTAAATCGCCCTCATCGAGGCCAAGCCTTAAATAAAAGAACTGCATGGATAGAAAAGTAAGGAAAGAGAGAAGACTTTTTGAGAAAGTAAAAGATCTGCTTTTTGAAAAGGGGAAGGTCATAAATGTTTGGAAAGACGTGAGTAGGTAAAGAGTTCCAGAGTTTGGCAGTGGAGGGGAAGAAACAAACATCGTAATGGCCCAACATTGAGTTGCCAATGACCACACAATAATTATGTGATGTAGTGGCTTGTCGAGTATTCCTTGGTCTCGCTAATGGTGGAGGTATACAAGCAGCAAGTTCTTGCAAGCAGAAACCGAAGTAATATCTGTAGAAAAGAGAAAGAGAGCCCAGGATGCGGCGTAATTTGAGGTGTTCGAGTTTTGAGGTCACATTGGGAGAGTCGACAAGCAGCATTGCTGCTGTACTTGGGGAGATATCAGGGAAAATGTGTCCACTTTCAATGCTTGAAAATCATGTTTATTGCATAAGCATGGAAGAACGCCATTTTGAAATACAATGACCAATCGTTTTGGCTTTCATACATTATGAACTACACAGGTAATATAGTTTGCATGCCAAGTTTCAGCTTCCTACACCCTTCTTAATCCTATCTAACAACCTCTTGAAAGTGGACAAAACCATCTTCTTTGAATGGTGTAGAATATGTGCAGTTTTCTTATCATAATTTTTTTATTTCAACTACCAGCTTTCTGTAATCTTAACACATGAAAGAGGTCGTCATTTTACAAGTGCGAGGCGTTTTTTTGTATTCGTATATCCAAAAATGAAAACAGGAGAGGCTGTTAACCTTAAAGGGGAAAAGCGACATATCCAAAAAAACAGCATAAAATGTTTATTACAAGTCACAACGATACGAATTTTTAACACATCCTAAAACTCGACTTTGCGCATGTACAGAGTCCTCACTCAAGGTTGTACATGCTTTTCTTTGGAAGATATTAACATTTAAACGTGTACAGCCGCATACTACTAGTATGCCCCAATGACTCCCACCTTCAGCCAGGGAACATTTTTGACCCAATTCTTTCATGAACCAGCTGTTCAGGGTGCCGTTGATATCTCGCCAACTCTTTGCAAGAAAACAGCGTGGGATAATTGTCTTGACATCCACAAACTAATGCTAGCAGACGGGACACCAGGGTCAACCTCCATCCGAGGGACGACGTAACTTGTGATTGGACGCCCTGCCTGCATAACACTAATCCCACAGTTTATCGTCAGGTCTGGAATCGAGCCCAGGCTAATCAGAGCAAAGATAGGTGCCCCACCTCTACAGTCTGCATTGTCTGATAGGACCAAACAGATGATGAAACACTAACATGTGAAGATATAAATGGTGTTTTTGTGGCAATGTATTAACAATTCCAGGCTCCATTTTTAGTATTAATTGCTAATTAAATATAAATTACTTGGTGCAGGTTTTCATTTTTCTCGCCATTCAACACAAATTGGAAATGATCCTCTTTGATGGTTTATAAACAGTGCATTTTCAAGGTCAAAGCAACTTCATGCCATTACATTGAATGTTTCACGATGGACGCTTCATTGACAAGTCACATATTTTACCATGTTTGGTGATGTTCACATGCTGCAAAACCCACTTTAGTTTGTTTTAAAATAAATTTATTTATTTGTATACACCCTGTGGCTGCTTGGCTGCATCATTTTCTGGGGACACAGCTTACTAGTAATCTGACACTCATTTTTGTTGATCTCGGAGGGATTATGCATTGAATCAACACCAGGCAAGTTGATTCAGCCTAATGACAAGGGCTCAAACTCAAGACCCTAAGATCATCAGCCAGCCACCTTACCCATAAAGCCAACACCAAGTTTTCTTTGAAAATGACCAAAATTTATGCTAATAAATGTCAGTGTGTATGTCAGTGTGTGTGTGTGTGTGTGTGTGTGTGTGTGTGTGTGTGTGTGTGTGTGTGTGTGTGTGTGTGTGTGTGTGTGTGTGTGTGTGTGTGTGTGTGTCTTGCATAAGTCCAAAACCATGAAATCTAGCAGCCTAAAATTTTGCATGCATACAAATTGAACTCCAAGGGAGTGCAAGAGTGAAAATTGGGTCTTTGGTTTAATTTAAACACCCCTTTTGAAGATAATTAACGGCCTTATTTAATTACATCCTTTATCAGGTGCATCCTTGGCCAGCTCACTCTTTATGGGATTGAGGTCTTAAGGCGTATCCTAGGTTACCTCACTGGGGTCTGAAGCTGCCACGTTTTTTTTGGCCTGCTTCATTACATAACTTGACTTGGAACAGACCACAACAATTTCTATACGATAGTTTGTTTGTTTTTTTCCCCCCACTTTCCACACTCATATCAAAACCTGTTCATCATACCTATGAATCGCTGGGTACATTGCAATGCTTATAAACACCCCGGGATGCCAGCGTTTGTAGCTTTATTTCATTTCCGCACATGCTATAACCTCGAGAATCTCTTGGCTAAGCAGAATTACAAAATATAAGCTCCAGATTTGAACTTAGCAGCGGTTCCGACTGCAAAAAAGTGTTCATTTGTCTAATTCGGACATCGTTTGGACATTCGAACATAGCTATCGCTTGCTAAGCCAGCCATCCTTATCAACTATGTAATTGAAGTGCTTTATTGGGTGCTTAAGCAGCTTGCTGAGCACCCCACAGTGTATGGTGGTGCAGTTCATGTCCCAATTGGGATGTGCAATCAGTAGTTGCAACAAAGTAGAGGTACATACACGGGTATATTTGGATCTGTAATTTAGTGACTCTCAGAGGGTGTGTGTGTGTGTGTGTGTGTGTGTGTGTGTGTGTGTGTGTGTGTGTGTGTGTGTGTGTGTGTGTGTGTGTGTGTGTGTGTGTTTGTGCATGTGCCTGCATTCTTGGTTACGCGGGTGCCATGGTGGCAAAGTTTCATCCCATATCGTGGAGGTTTAAATAGTTAACCTCAGCAGCATATGAGTGATCACATTTTCCTTTGTCCTCGTGGCTGTTTCTGAAGTAATTGGTTATTTTATATGACTCGATGTGTTCAAAAACGTTAAATGATTTCTCTTTGTGAGTTTCAAAGCAAAATACATTTGATAACACCTTATTTCTGAACCGTTTGCTGTATTAAGGTGTTTTCTCAATTACAGAGATAATTTTTTTCCAACTGTCACATGACGAGTGTGTGTGTGTGTGTGTGTGTGTGTGTGTGTGTGTGTTTGTGTGTTTGTGTGTGTGTGCTGTTTATAAAGCATATATATCTGCTAACTCCCCTACCCCCCTCCTTTCTCACTCCCCCACCCCTCCTAACTCCCCCAACACCTCCTCGCTCCCCCCTATTTCCTCAATCTCTCTCCCTCCTCCCTCCTCCCCCTCTCTCCTCTCTCACACTACCCTCCCTCCTCTCTTCCTCACCTCCTTCTTACTCTCCCCTCTCCTTAATACTCCCTCCCGTCAGTGAAGTGACAGGTTGTAGTTGTTCGTACTTAATAAATGTATTTAATCATTTCTCCATTCCTGTCTGAGCATACAACTCATGATGCTGGGATCACAGGTTCAAATCACACATCCTGTCCCAGAATTGTCCATTATCTCTGAATGTCTGTGGAATTGACATAAAATATGTTGTTTCCAAATGTCCTTGTTCTCAATGTAATAGATAGTAAAAATGTCAGTGTGTGTCAGACAGTCAGTGTGTCACCTGCATAACAACAAAACCATGAAACATATCAGCCTGAAACTTTGCATCTATACTAAGGGAACTCCAAGGGAGTGCATGAATGAAAATTGGGTGTTTGGGTTAATTAAAACATCCCTTTAAGATAATTAACGGCCTTATTTAATTATATCCTTGATCATGCACATTCTGGAATACCTCACTCTCCCTCAATGGGATCATAATTCGCCATTTGTTTTGGCCTGCTCAACAATAACTTGACTTGAAAAAGGACGCAAGGATTTCTTAACAAAGTTTTTTTTTTTTTTTCCACTTTCCTCACTCACATCATTGAATAACTGATCATCACACCCACAAATCGCTGGATACTTTGTAATGTTGATAAAGGCCCAGAGATGACAGCACTTGTGGCTTAATTTCATTTCCGCTCATGCCATAACCTCAAAAATCTCTTAAACTAAAGGCCCAGTCACACCTTGACGTTTTAGCCAGGAATGGCAACGTATAAAAATGCACGTAAAACGTTGGCGTACGCTGAAGTTTTGAGGTCTTTTTTAAAGCTTTGGTCGTATTCATAACGTGTTGGTCGTATGCATAACGTATTAGTAACGGGCACAGAACATTTCATTGTGTTAAAGATTACTTATACCAACGAATGCTTAGCCTGTTGTAGGCGTTCACAACCTATGCCCAACGATAGTTTAACTTACTCATAGCGCGCTGCACGTATCGCCGACGAACTCGTGGCGTTCCGTGTTAAAAACCTGCCGCACGCAGATTTAAATCATAACAGTCTGAAAATTGGAAGTGTCAACATCGCAGTCACACGTTGACGATTTAGCCAGCGTATGCCGACCTATGAAAAATGTGTCTAAAAAGCTGGAACACGTCGAATACGGTATGGGTAAGTTGTGTATACGTTAGGAGCATGCTGAAAAACAATGAAGTACGCTGGCATATTACGTGGTACGTCTAGTACGTCGTGAAATTTCAAGCATGCTGAAAATTTTACAACGTACTCGACATATGGCTCACAAGTTCCGCATACGCTGGCATAAGTTCTCGGCATGCTCCGCAATCGTTTACACACGTCGGCCACACGTTACTTGTAAGTAACTCAGAAGTCAAAACACGTCGAGGTAATGTTTAGCCTACCCGAAACTTAATTTTTAACCTACGAGTAACGTGCTTTGAACCTATTAGTAGCGTGCTTTGAACCTATGAGTAGCGTGCTTTGAACCTATGTGTAACGTATCTCAAACGCACATTGGCGTATGTAGACGAACTTGATTGACGTCTTCCGGACGACCACAGAACTTACTGAACGTGTTTCTAACTTACAGCTACCGTATAATGGCGTATTGGCAGTGTTTAGGGGAATTGGTATATACAAATGGGCTTCACAAGAGGAACTCGTCAGTGTTCCAGACTCCATGTTGAGTAGATGTCAATGTCAGTAGCAGTGGCAGTAGCAGTAGCAGGAGTAGTAGTAGTTGTTTGAGAGAATTTAGTGATGTCGATGTTATTAGTAGTAGTAGTAGTTCGAGAGAATTTAGTGATGTCGATGTTGGTAGTAGTAGTTCGAGAAAATTTAGTGTTGTCAATGTTAGTAGTAGTAGTATTAGTAGTAGCGGTAGTAGTAGCAGTAGTAGTTCGAGAGAATTTAGTGATGTCGATGTTAGTAGTAGTGGTGGTAGTAGTTCGAGAGAATTTAGTGATGTCGATGTTATTAGTAGTAGTAGTAGTAGTTCGAGAGAATTTACTGATGTCGTTGTTGGTAGTAGTAGTAGTAGTACTTTCAAGTAACGTGTTGCAAAGTGTGAACAACGTTTGTGTAGTGTGCTTACAAAACGTTACTCATAGGTTAGAAATAAGTTTCGGGTACGCTAAACATTACCTCGACGTGTTTCGACTTATGAGTAACTTACAATTAACATGGTTCAACGTGTGTCAATGATCGCATAACGTGCCTACAACTTATGGCCAGTGTAGCGGAACGTGTGAGTCGTACACCGGCATACGTCGGAAAATTTCAAGCATGAAAAAATTCGAGGAAAACCCAAATGTTCAACGTTTAAAGCCAGCGTACTACAACTTATGGCAGTGTTTTTCAGCGTGGTCTTAACATATACAAAACGTACCAATAACGTATTTGACGTGTACCAGCATTTTACACACATTTTCAAAAAATCAGCATAAGCTGGCTAAAACGTCAAGGTGTGACTGGGCCTTAAGCTGAATTACAAAAGTTAAACTCCAGAGTTGAACTTAGCAGCAGTTATGACTGCTAAAAAAGGGGTTTATTTGTTGCATTTGAACATAGTTTGGTATTTTGGGCATCTCCGGGAAGTGTTTCATATTGTAGCAGTTCTGCAAAACCGTCTGCTTCTTAGGCAATGGCACGCAACATGCAGTGATCCCCAGGCAGTTATTTCATTAATCTTCATGCAGTCAGACCTTCCCCTCATATCTAGTTGGTTAAAAGGGACGAAGTGTGTTGCGTGGGTCTAATAGCTGGGTCTATTAACTATATCTATATCTTCTTTTGTGATTTCTATTCCAACCCTTTCCTTTTAGCCATGGTACAAATCAAGCAAGCAAGCAAACACACCACAATATGAATAGCAAACACACCACACAGCCTCCTGTGAGAGAATCAACATAAGAATAGACACTGTACAGCACACGCATAGCGCGCCATTATTTCACTCAAATCTGCGTGTCAATTTCCAAAGGCATCTCACCTTGCTCACCAAAAACTCACCACCTCGACCACCAACACCTCCCGCACATGGTAAAAATATTCCCACACCTCCTTGTACCACTGTATCGATACAATTCACCACTAAACAGAGGCGTGCTGCACGGTTCAGGCTGCTTGGACCGCGTGATGCGGGGATGAGCAACGGACGTAAGTAGCACCAACCGCATCTCGCCGGGGATGTCCCGGGTGGGCATGCGGGATTGATAAAATAACGTTTTCAGTTGTGAATCGCCACATCATGGCAGGATAGCCGAGAGGTACACATGCTCACTCGAAGCTGTCTAGCCTGGGTTTGAATCCTGACTAAGCTAGAAACTGTCATCCTGGTGTTTCACAGGCAAGGTGGTTAATCAATGTGTGTGCCATCTATCATATGGATGTTAAACTGGGCGGTGTTTGTCCCTGGACGCGTCCGGGTGGTGTTTGTCCCTGGACGCGTCCAGGCGGTGTCTTCCCCCCTCTTTTTCTCCCATCTCCTTTTCGCATTCCCATCAGCAAAGCGACAGGTGATACTTGCTTGTGCAGATATCCTCGCAGAGCTGATGTAGATATCCTTTGCTGATGGACCAAATAGTAATCCTGTTTTCCAAAAACATTGGGCGAGAAGAAGAAGGAAAGGAAGACATATTTACCCATGCATATACTGCTTTAACCCCTACTCCCCAGCCCGTATCCCCGTTCTCATGTAGCGCTTCACTCCTCCTTTGCCCCTGTTAGTCCTGATGCCCCTTCCCATTAGAAATGTCACACACAATAACAGGCTTTGACAGGCCCCTCTGGATTTTTTTTTGGGGGGGGGATAGGGTGGAGAAGAGAAGAAGAATAAATTTACCCATGCGAAGAGTGCTTTAACCTCAGCATTGCACAGGAAAAAAAGAATTTGTAATACTCTGCCACCACCACCAGGTGGCGCTACATGATACAAATTTAAATCCGTAATTTATACACCCCTCCCCACCACCCACATGGCACCTGCACACCCCTGCATGACGCCGTGGCCTAACAATGTTAACAATAACATAACAATGTTAACCCCCAAATAAAGTTGTATATGTACCCCGAGTTTGGAGTTTGTAACGTAAAAGATGTGGCCGTGCGTAAGTAACAAAGATTATAGATAGAGACACAGCGAGTGAGAGTGATTATATATATATATATATATATATATATATATATATATATATATATATATATATATATATATATATATATATATATATATATATATATATATATATATATATATATATATATATATATATATACATATATACAGGGAGTCCAAAAGTCTCCATACAAAGGGAAAATTAACACTTTCAGCAAAATGTCTCCCGAAATTCTTCATACATAGCTTATATCTTTATTTTTCAGATTCCCTTCAAGAATGCCTTTGTCAAAAGAAGAACGTATTGAAATCATTCTCATAGCTGGTTCGGGAAGCTGTCCCAAGGTTGCAATCGACTTTAACAGGAAACATGGCAAGCACATCACACACGACAAGATTCAGAACATGGATCATTTTAAGGAACGCATTCGAAGTGGAATTACTTGCATAACGCCAGATGTGTTGACACGAGTTCACCATGAGTGGGAGAGACGACTTCGTGTGTGTTTACAAAGAAATGGCAATCATGAAGAGAACGTTTTGTAAATAAAGTTACATTTTGCTGAAAGTGTTAATTTTCCCTATCTATGGAGACTTTTGGGACACCCTGTATATACACACACTGGTCGGGTATGCTTCCACATTGTCAGCAATAAAGAAGCGTGCTTTGTACATTGGTACATAATAAATAGAAGCTGTACGATTATAAGCAAGCATCACTGACCGCCTGCTAGATATCAATAGAAGTTTTTTTTATTTCACAGTTTACAGTTATATACATTTACAGTTATAATGAGGCTCGCATATAAATGCAGGACGAAAACCAGAAGCAAAGTACCATAACGTGTCCTGACTGTAATTCACTAACTGGTGTTTGTTTGTGTGTTTGTCACGCTACTCCTCCTACAGTTCTGTGCTGATTATATCCAGACTTGCTACATAGGATCAGCATGACCCCAATTAATGTATAGGGGTGTTTTTATCTTTGGTGGTCTTGAAGTGGGGGTGGAGGGAGTGGGAGAGGAAGGGATGTAAATGCTGTGTAAATGTGTATAGTGTAGCGCCGCCTCCAAGTGGAAGATGGTATTACAAGTCTTCACCATTTACAATACAGTATTCCTGTCCCCATGTTTTCCAGTGCAGTGAGGTGTTTTGAATTATAAGCAATAGGTATGTTTTTGCCACATGCACATAACCCAGGTTGTTATTATTATTGTTATTATTATTATTATGATGATTATTATTTACCACTGTGCTGCATTCGACATTTTCTCGGGTTGCTCACCTGCAGTGAGCACAACAAGGCTGCACTCGTTTTTGGATACTTTTATTTACGGACGCTTTCCGATGGTTTGGTGATTTTTCCCAGTGTATCGGCTTTGATGTCCGTCAGTACGTGAAATTTCAACTTTCTTCGCCACCCGTAAGGTACTGAACACAGGATTTTCCCGAGACAGATATTTCTTTCGTTTGTACTTCAAAAGATTTCCTACCTTTTGAATAGATGGATTTTGGGAGGGATATGAGTTATGAGTTGGCATGTTCAATTTCCCGTTAATGCCTCTGTCTATCAATTCATATTTTGACCCTTTAACTCCAGCTACCCATCCATCGCCGGTCCCTTGCTCTTTGCCTTTCAAACCCTGTAACCCCCATGGTAACTTCCCTCACTTCACCCTTTCTTTCCTCCATCTCATACCCCTCCCCTCGTCCTTTTGCCCCAAGCCTTCCCTCCCTCTTTTTCCTTCCACATCCAAACCATCCCCCTACCACACAAGTCACAAATGATCCGAGATTAGTTCAATAAAATGGACCCAAATTACTCTCAAACTTGTTCCAAAAGATTCTTTATAATACGCAAATCACCCACGGAATTGTGGTGTACAAGGTGCAGTGGAACACGAGAAGCAAGAGTGTTAGCAGCAACTCCGCTTTATTGCGCGTCCTGATGTACATTCCTGCCACCCCTAGCGGGCGAGTCATGATATACGAAAACCCAATCACGTGATACAGCACACTCCTCCCCTCGTAAAATGACAAGTCAAATGATGAAAGGACAATCATAACATGACCAACCGAAACCAATCAACACTCATAATCCTCCAAATACCGCGGCCACACCCTGACCCGCCTCGGACGGGCAGCGACGCCAGACGGCCCAGGCTCAGACGCCTCCGGCTCGGTCGAGGCGACACCCTCTCCGGACTTGCGCCATCCGCAATAACAACCGCCCCCGGCCGACCAGCCTGCCCGACGTCCTCGGGCAGGACTGAATCAGGTGAAGACCCCGTGGGTGTCGGCACATCCGGCCCTGGCGATACGTCTGGCCACGCCGACATTACAGGTGGGGGTCCCACATCGTTCGGCCCGGGGGGGGGGTGAACTCGTTATCTGCATAAAAGACAGCTGTCCACACTCAATCAATCAGAGTCCAACCTCTCCACAATGGGCAAGACCAGAGAGCTGTCTAAGGACATCAGGGACAAAATTGTAGACTTGCACAAGGCTGGGATGGGCTACAGGACAATAGGCAAGCAGCTTGGTGAGAAGGCAACAACTGTTGGCGCAATTATTAGAAAATGGAAGAAGTTCAAGATAACAGTCAATCTCCCTCGGTCTGGGGCTCCATGCAAGATCTCACCTCGTGGAGCCTCAATGATCATGAGAAAGGTGAGGGATCAGCCCAGAACAACATGGCAGGACCTGGTCAATGACCTGAAGAGAGCTGGGATCACATTATCAAAGAAAACCAGAAGTAACACACTACGCCGTCATGGATTAAAATCCTACAGCGCACGCAAGGTCCCTCTGCTCAAGCCAGCGCATGTCCAGGCCCATCTGAAGTTTGCCAATGACCATCTGATGATCCAGAGGAGGAATGGGAGAAGGTCATGTGGTCTGATGAGACCAAAATAGAGCTTTTTGGTTTAAAAACTCCACCTGCCGTGTTTGGAGGAAGAAGAAGGATGAGTACAACCCCAAGAACACCATCCCAACCATGAAGCATGGAGGTGGAAACACCATTCTTTGGGGATGCTTTTCTGCAAAGGGGACAGGACGACTGCACCGTATTGAGGGGGGGGATGGATGGGGCCATGTATCGCGAGATCTTGGCCAACAACCTCCTTCCCTCAACAAGAGCATTGAAGATGGGGCGTGGCTGGGTCTTCCAGCATGACAACGACCCAAAACACACAGCCAGGGCAACTAAGGAGTGGCTCCGTAAGAAGCATCTCAAGGTCCTGGAGTGGCCACCCCAGTCTCCAGACCTGAACCCAATAGAAAATCTTTGGAGGGAGCTGAAAGTCTGTGTTGCCCAGTGACAGCCCCGAAACCTGAAGGATCTGGAGAAGATCTGTATGGAGGAGTGGGCCAATATCCTTGCTGCAGTCTGTGCAAACCTGGTTAAGAACTACAGGAAACATCTGATCTCTGTAATTGCAAACAAAGGTTTCTGTACCAAATATTAAGTTCTGTTTTTATGATGTATCAAATACTTATTTCATGCAATAAAATGCAAATTAATTATTTAAAAATCATACAATGTGATTTTCAGGATTTTTGTTTTAGATTCCGTTTTTCACAGTTGAAGTGTACCTATGATAAAAATTACAGACCTCAACGTGCTTTGTAAGTGGGAAAACCTGCAAAATCGGCAGTGTATCAAATACTTGTTCTCCCCACTGTAGATCGCTCCAATTCCCTGTAGAAATCGCCTGGACGACACGGGCGAGCACTGGATCATGAGCTGATTCCATCGCGACCTGTCTGGCCGTGATCGGCCCGCTTTGGACCTGGCCCAGCGCGAACACATCGACCTGGTCGGCCGACTCAGACGCAGCTGCACCCTCCGCACACGGCAAGCATGAGAGCCCGTCGCAGTTAGCATGCTTCTCGGTGCTTCGGAACTGAATATCATAATCGTAAGCAGCAAGAAACAGACACCACTGCTGTATTCGCGCGGCCGCTACCACCGGTACCCCGCGTTCAGGTCTCAGGATGAATTGAAGCGGTTTGTGATCCATCTGCAAAGTGAAATGCCGCCCCAGCAGGTATTGATAAAACCTCCGCACACCCCAGACGAGGCTGAGAGCCTCGCGCTCGATCTGGGCATATTCCCGCTCTGCTGCGGACAGGGTCCGGGATGCAAAACTAACAGGCCGCTCGGAACCATCGTCCATCCTGTGGGAGAGCACTGCCCTGATGCCATATGCAGAGCTGTCGCATGCCAATAAGAGCGGACGCGCAGACTCGTAGTGCACGAGGACCATATCCTCTGTGAGCAGCCGCTTGACGCCGTCGAACAACGCCTGGTGTGCAGGCCCCCAGGCCCAGCGCTTGTTCTTCCTGAGCAACCACGTTAACGGCGCAAGCTGTGAGCTGAGCCCGCGCAAGAACCTTTGGTAATACTGGGCCATACCAATGAACGAGCGCAGCTGCGTCTTGTCGCGAGGCGGTGGCATGTGCTGAATCGCCTCCACCTACCGAGGACCTTTCAACAGCCCCTCCGGCGTGATGATGTGTCCGATGTATTCCAAGCGCTGCTTGAAGAACGTGCACTTGTCCCTGTTCAAGCGCAGGCTGCACGCTTCTAGCTTTGTCAGCACTTGGGCAATGTTCGCAAGGTGCTCGTCCGCCGTTTTCCCCGCAATGAGCACATCGTCCAGGTAGGTCTGAGCGGGCAGGCCAATGCAAACCTGATCCATGGCTTTCTGCCACAAGGCTGGGGCCGAAGCAATCCCAAAACAGAGTCGGGTATATCGATAGAGCCCTTGACACGTGTTGACTGTCAAAAGGTCGCTACTCCCTGGATCCATCGCCAGGTGAAAATATGCATCACGCAGGTCTAGCTTCGTGAAGTATCGACTCCCCGCCAACCGTGCATATATTTCATCGATTGACGGCAGTGGATATTGCTCCACGCTGAGCCCCGGATTAACCGTGGACTTGAAGTCCCCGCACAATCGGACGTCTCCATTCCGTTTCAGCACCGTGACGACTGGGGTGGCCCAATCTGAGTACGACACCCATTCGATCACTCCACAGGCCTCCAGCCTATCCAGTTCACCCTTGACCTTGTCCCGCAGGGCATATGGCACTGGTCGTGGTTTACAAAAACGACGAACCACCCCCTCCTTCAGGAAGAGCTTTGCCTCCACGCCCTTGAGTTTCCCAAGGTCGTCGCAAAACAAACCTTGATATCTTTGAAGAATCTTCTCCAACTGATCCTCCCACCGGCTCAGCACGGGTTGCACAAGGTGAACTGCGGCCCAGTCTAGCCTGATGCGGGACAGCCAGTCTCGGCCGAGGAGAGACGGTCCCCTCCCCCGCACGACGTACAATGGAAGCGCGGCGACCTGGCCTTGGTACCGCACAGACACGTCTGCCATCCCGACTGGCGTTATCTTTTCACGGGTGTACGTGAACAACGTGAGGTTTGACCTGATAAGCTTCAGGCCGTTGAGTCTACGCGCGGTCTGTTCGCCTATGATCGACACAGCCACTCCCGTATCAACCTGAAACGTGATCGGCGTTTTGTTCACTTTGATTTCCACCATCATCGGGCGCGCTACCGCCGGGCCAATTGAAAACAGGCTCAACAACAGCCGCCGGTTCCGCCCCGGGTCGCCGAGGTCGCCTCGCACATCGCCGTCCATGACCTTAATGGTGGCCGGCGCCCCACGGCACACACGCTTCAGATGACCCACCTTGTGACAATTTAAACACACGGTGCCTTTATACGGGCACGCACGGCACAGGTGTCGACCTCCGCATCCTAAACACGTCCGCAGGGTCACCTCGCTGCACGTGCGGCCGCGTGGTGACGTCCGACCCGCACTGAAGGTCGTGCGTGCGTCCTGGGGCGCTCGCGACCCCGCGTGGCTGGTGATGGCCCGAACATCCCCGCGAGTCTGCTCGACAGCTGTAGCCATGCTGACCGCCGAGTCAAATGTAATGGCTTCACCCTTCAGCTGTAGAACCGCCGAAACCATATTCGCATCTTGTAAACCAGCAATAAAAGGATCTCTGAGCCGAGCTGGACGCTTCTCCGCCGTGAACTTGCATGCCACGGAAGAATGCTTCACTCGCGCCACGAAAACAGCGACGCGCTCCTCTGCACCTTTCGAGAGGCGATCGAACTGGTATCGAGCGAGCTGCAATGACATCTCCGGCGCCATGTGTGCTTTCATCTTCTGCACAATGTCCCGAAACGACAGCCCGTCATCACGGGGCTTGTCCGGCGCCACCAAATCACTCAGTAGTCGATAATGCTCCGTCAAAAGCGAGGCGAGCAAGATCGACTTCTGTTTGCTCTCGTCGACCACATCATTCGCGTGGAAATAGCATCCCAATTGCTCTGAAAACAATTTGAAGTCGTCTCCGACGAAAACGGGCACATGTCCGTTTTCAACCATCCTCGTCAGCCAACTGTGGTGTACTAGGTGCAGTGGAACACGAGAAGCAAGAGTGTTAGCAGCAACTCTGCTTTATTGCGCGTCCTGATGTACATTCCTGCCACCCCTAGCGGGCGAGTCATGATATACGAAAACCCAATCACGTGATACAGCACATGTATACAGTTCAATACAATGGACCCAAATTACTCTCAAACTTGTTCCAAAAGATTCTTTATAATACGCAAATCACCCACGGAATGAAATAGATCTTTCTTTTCATTGCCTGCAAAACTCCCATTTCAAATATAATAAAGGCTGTCATTACAGCTCAAGGATGATTAGCACTGCAGCAATAGCTGCAGCTGACATTAATGTAAAATTCAACAGGGACATCAACGCCTTCCCCTCTCGGTGGTTGTAAGAGCAGATTGGTTTGACCTCCGTGAAGAGTGGATATGAAAAGTAATGAATGAAGTTGGTGGTAAAAGGCTAGAACTCTTCACACTCAAACATTTGAGACAACTTTGCACAGAAATTGGAAAATGCTCTCATGGACCAAGCAGCCTTTCCATTGAGATAGGCAGACATTTGAGACACCTTTCCACAGAGATCAGCAAGTAGATTCCAGGCACCTTCCCACAGAGATTGTCATGCGCTCTCATGGACCAAGTAGCCTTTCCACGGAGATCTCAACTCTGCTATCAACACTTTTCGACATACATCTCAACTCTTGCAACTCGGCTCTGATCTCGACTAGTCTTATTTGCCGGGAGGTTTCAAATCTGCTCTCGGCTCATCTCATAAGCTGGGACTTTTGATTCATCTCACTCTCGTCCATCAAACTCCCTTTACCAGGGGTCCTTTTGGCCAAGCATGCCCTCATGTCTACCTTTTCGGACTGTGAGAGCCACCAAGGGGGAGCTTGAATGCTGCATGAGTCTGCATGCGGTGTGAGGTGTGTGGGTCTGAAGGCGGCATGAGCTTACACAAATCTGTGTAAGTTGAGGCAGGATCCGTACCCATGCTCCACTCTGCACTCTATCTATGTTTCCCTGGAATGATTGACAATGTGCTATGTCCTATGTAGAGACAAGGTTAAGACCATGTATGTGGGCTCCATAAGCTTTAAGAATAAATACTGTTCTCTTGTGCCTTGCTAATGTTTCTGTTCCGTGATTTCTGTTCATCCATTGCAAATACATGCTCATGATTGCTATAATAAATACTTGCCATTGCTGATTGAATAAACCTTGCTGTGCTTTTGAATTTGTGCTTGTTAAACTGTTAAACATTTCCGACCTACTCGCTTTTGTCCTTTCCTCCATTGGTCCAACATTGTGTGGAAGTTTATTTATATGGGAAGTTTTTCCCCCACTGATTGGCTCCGTGATTAGCCAACAACCATACACAATAAATAGACGGGTGGCTGTTGAGGGAGTGACCCCTAATTAGGGTTGCTATGCCAATGGTAAGGAAAATGCATAATCAAAGGAGCGAAAACCTTGCAAGGCTCGGAAGGTTGAACAGGCAGCCACGGTTGCCGAGAAACCTATAAGACGGCAGAGTTATCTATGGCCGGCGGCTTCGGGACTGCAAGTTGGCTCAAGATCCGAGGCTTTTTCTTGAGGAAATGTTTTATGGCTGGATGCCCTTCCTGACGCCAACCCTGGTCGCCTCTTACGACACACAGGGATATGGTACACCTATTCTAACCGGGGCATACACCGGGACCAGTACACTGGCACTCATTTTGCCGACCTCGGAAGGATGACAGGCTGAGTCAACCTCCTGGTGTTAATTCAGCAGCCAATGGGGCTTGAACCTGGGATCCCAAGCCGCCACCCTAACCACTAAGCCAACACCAGGCTTAAATATATATATATATATATATATATATATATATATATATTACACACACACACACACACACACACACACACACACACACACACACACACACACACACACACTTTTCAACTTCTCAATGAACCTCAAGTGACTTGTTCAAAATATAAATTTAAAATGTTGAAAAAGAATTTACCATGGTGCCTCCATTCGGATGGTTTAATAATTTACTATTTTGTGATAACTGTGGAGAACATATGCATGCTAGAAAGTTTAGAAGTTCAGTGAAAGCTCTAATTTTGAGGGCAAGAGGAGAGGCCAAAGGAAGCATGACATCAGTTGGAAGCTTGTGAACTTTGCAAGAAGTAAGGACCAAAGCACCTCTGGTTCATGCAGCATGTCACACTTACTGTGATCTACATGCTGTAATAAGACATGTGGTATTGGCGATAATAGGGTATTGCACTTGGATCAAACGTGGATGTCTACTGGAAACTGCAAACATGGCTTCAACAAAGGCCAGCACAGAGTTAGAATAACGAACCCGAAAGAAGACCAGGGTTTGACCTCGACAGCAAGCCAATATCTCGGGCCAAAAAAGAGAAGATAAAAACCCAAGGGAATATGTTCACCTTGCCAATGGAAATACAGCATTTTCTCTCAGAAGCCTCACCATCCAAGCCTTGTTGGATGGAATGCATTAGCGTATTCTCCTTCAAGAAAATTGAAACTCAATTGATAGCTGGTAGAAATAAAAGGAATGAAGTGCAGTATTATTCCTGATCATTAAGCAGTTGGGTTGTTCAGCAGAGTTGACTTTTATGAATTTTACTGATGGTGACATGGAAGTGCTTTATGGTTAGGGTGGTGGGCTTGGATTCCAAGGATCCTGAGTTCAAACCCCACTTGGCTGTTGAATTAATACCAGGTGGGGTTGACTCTGCCTGTCATCCTTCCGAGGTCGGCAAAATGAGTGCCAGCTTGCTGGTATCCTGTGTCGGAGTGGCGACCCATCCAGGATTGTGCCCGAAACAAAGGAGACTGCTTAGGTAGCACCAACGCTCTGCACAAAGTATGTCCCAATGGATGGATGGATGGATGGATGGACATGCAAGTGTGCATGGTGCTGTGCAATCGGCAACTTACAAAAGTCCACAAGTTAAGCTTGGATGAGTAATCTGTAATTACCCATGGTGCATTTAAAAATATAGAATGAGGAGACAAACTTTTGTTGTAGTGCAAGTGCACAGCATGTTTGTAATGAGACATCACATCATGTGTGCAGTGGAGTATTGACGTGCAAAGCACCAGACAAAACACATCGAGTAACACTTTTAACACAAGAAAAGTGCACAGAGCATGTACACCATACAGAAGTGAGGTGCACGGCATACAGCATGTACAAATTGTACATGGCAAAGAAGTAAATGTCACGGAGTAGTCCCTTTTTTATTCTACTGCTAGAATTTTTTGGAAAGTATTGATTTCAGGACAGATATGTTTATTATCCATTCCGATATAGCAATGATTTCCTATCACAATCTAACAAGTGAAGTGCAGCTTTTCCGTTAAGCTCGGTTCTGTTTATGCTTTCGTCAGACATTTCGATTCACTTGGTCTTTACGAGTCCATCTTTAAAATGAAAGATCAAAGAAAAAAAGTTGAAAATCGTACAAGAAATTGTTTTAAAAATCGAACGAGCAAACTGTAAATGGCAAATTTGTTAACCATTTCATGCTTCAGGAATTTGTGATTCAGCATTAACACTTAAAAGTTGCAATGGCAAAATGGCCAATATATTTTTTAAGTTTATTACAAATGGTCAATTAAAATTTGCCAAAGAAATGGAAACACATAATTCAACAAAACTGAATTAAAAAAAAAGACAAAGATCTTAAAACCTGCATGATAAATTCTACAAGACCCCTATAAATTACTTTTAATGTCTTTCACTTTTATACTCGTTTATGCAGTCAGTCACTTTGCTAATGCCTTCAAACTGGAAAGAACGGACCACACTCAGTGGCGGTGTGGTTAGAGCATTTGCTCCGATTGAGATCCTGGCAGAGTCCTTTACTGTTAGCATATAAGCATATTTGATATTAGCAGTCACAGTAAAACATAAAAAAATGGAAGGTGAGACCTCAGGAGATTTTTCCTTAATTAGGGAAATGAACCGTTTTCTTCAGGTTGTTCTATCAAAGTATTACCCCCATGGCTTCAAGCATTAGTGACGCACAGTCATCTCATGTCACCCCCTCATCCCCATGCACAACCTATTATTTTACCCCCCCTCCCCCATTGGCAATGCCTTGCCCAGCGCTCTTACTTGCAGGTTATTGTTTCCCCTACTCTCCTCTTTTCCTCTTCATTTTGTTCCACTATCGCCGCAATTCGCCAATGTCTGTTCGTACCCTCCGTCATCTCATTAGCCTAGAAAAGAAAAGAAAAATTGTCTCACAGACTACAAAGAGAAAAGTCACGTCACAAGATCGTGTTGCTGGCACCCGGAGTGCTCCGTGGAGTTATGTCACTTTCCTGCCAAGTACACCAGCTGTCTTTATCTGAAGTCAAGTCCATAGTTGTCCAATTTCTCTGTCTGCATTTAATCACATGTTCGTGCAACAGCTCCCCCATGAGCCTTCGACCCTGTAAAGAAAAAGAAAAGAAGAAGATCCAAAAAAAAAAAAATACAAGTTAAATAAAAAACACAGGAGAGATTAGTCATAGAAATATAGGAAATGTCATACAACGGTAGTGCATTCTCAATTACCATTCCATGGTACCAGCCCTTTATACCCAAGCCTCTTTTTCAAGAACAAACACAAGGAGACCTTTGAAGTCCACATTAAATGATGGTGCAATAGAGGATGACTGTGATCATGGAGGTGACACCACCCAATATGCAGTTCATGCTAAAGAGCCAAATAAAGTTGCAAATAAATGTTAAAATGCATTTTCACAATCTTGCCTCACCTCAAGCTGATACCAGGCTTGACCCTCGGGTTTCAATCGCCATTGAAAAAAACAAAAAACAAACACCCATGATATTTTGTGTGCAGTCACTATCTCGAAAACCTCTGGCTACAACAGTGAATACTGAGACTGCATTTGTGGAAACACCCCTCAATAAGTACAGGCTATTGACTCAAGTGGTTGAGACTTCCATGTTGGATATGTTCCACAGAGTTTGATCTACAATGTCAATTGGGATTGTATTTTTTGCTGGGGGAATTTATTTTTTAATTTTTTAATAGATCCCGAAGGAATGCATCGTGTTTAGTCTGCTTTTTGAAGAATAATTATTTTTCCATTATTATTATTTTTTTAATTACATATATATATATATATATATATATTTTTTTTCAGATAATGTATTTAATTTGTTTTTTCCCATTTATCAATATTTTCCAATTATTTACTTTTTCAATTTTCAAATATTTTTCTCTTTTTTTTAGTTTTCAACAATTTTTTTTTTTCAATTATTTGATTTTCCATTTTTGTATTATTATTATTTAAAGCAAGGTCCTGCATTTTGGAAACAAACAAAAAAACCCCCCCAAAAACAGTTATTTTCATTAAGAGGCATAATTTCAAGTGCTACCACTTGGCTAACATTATGAGATAGCTATACCGGGAACCATGAGCGATCTCCGATTGCAGCCTTTAGTTTCATTCTAGTTTTAATTTTCCTCGTCTTGCATTACTGGAAGCTCCGAGTCGAGATATTGTTATATATTGGACCCCAAACTACAGCAAAGTAGTAGGTGAATGGACACAGTTTTAATTGCAATATTCTATAAAGTAGAAGTGACAGCTCCGCTATTAAAATGAGCAAATACATAATTCATTCAAGCTAATTATAATTTAATCAATTTTCTTCGTAACTGAAACTATGTCATGCAATTTGCAAACATCATTTGTATCAGGATTTGACAGAACCTGGATATTCCCTGATGAAGGACATTGTGTCGCTAATGTGAGATTGATAATTTGTTTATTTGAGATCTTCTTGGGTCTTCAATTAAATACGGAGACCAAGGCCCATGGATTTGGTGGCACTTTTAGCATTAATTGCATTCAAATTCGACTTCTCATTCCCTGACAGATACCACATATACTATTTTATTCAATATAACGAAATATCCATGATAACTTAGCATATACAGATCTAAGCAGAGGGTGGTGGATGAAAGAGGACAAGAGTGAAAAAAGAAGCAGATTGGAGGGTAATTTATGAGGAAGAAGGAGTGGGGGAGGATGAGGGTCGCAAATCTTTTGGCATTAATCATAGAATGATTCCCACTTCTTGTCCTCTGCCCCACCGACAAGGTTGGAGACAGGGAACATTAAAATGAGCTCTGACCGAATAACCGATCATCTGTCCATGTACTTTTGTGTACGCAAAATTTCAAAAACCGTTTAACATTTAGCTTTCATATTGTAGACATCTATTCTTCATGACATTGTCTAAACCTGAATAGATCACTGCTGTGATTGGCTGAATTACGTTGCCATTGCAACCATCACAGTAACTTGGCTTGTGTACGTGATATTTCAAAAATGAAAACCGTTAAGCATTTAGCTTTCATATTACACAGGTCTATTCCTCATACCTCCTAAAAAAGGTGGGGGACTTAGAGTATCAGCTCCTTGTTTAGGATGGTCATGCTGGCTTTTAAAAATGGACTTTTTGTTTCCACAAAGATCAAGATGCATGGAAGAGCAAGGTTGAACTGACAGCAACGTAGCGGGGTAACAATTTGGCACAGCTCGGAAGGAAATGAACAAACAGAAGAAGGATCGCTGAAACCATAAATTAAGAGGGTTGGGTTCGGAAGGGTTAAGGGGGTATAAAGATCACATGTCAGGATGAGGGACAGTGCACTGCCTGCTTGAAGCCTTGGAGGGGAGAGTGGGAAAGAATGGCTTCTGGAAGGTGTTCCACAGACAAAATAAGTGAGGAGCAATGGAGTTGAGGTTTTGCAGTCAGCCTGGATTTTGGAAGTTTAACCAGGAGGGGGTTACTGGGAGAACGTGTGCATCCTGGAGTTGCTGGGGAGGGTCAGACGACTCAGACAGCAGAGGGAGCAATATTGGAGAATAAGCAGTAAAAAAGACAGAGAGACCACCGACCTGCCTGCGATGTGAAAACAACAAACCTTATGCTTCGGCTTCATTGTGGGAGATTGCAATAATGTTGAGAATGGTATATTCCACAGAACTCCAAAGAGACAGATGTGATGCTGGGGTGTCAATCCCTAGAAGAGAGCAGTACTCCGTTGAGCTAAGGACAAAAGCCTTGTAGATTGTTGGTAACTCCAATTTTCCAAGAAAAGACATGGATTGACAGAGGATTCCCAGTCTGCGGCTGGCTTTGGAGGCTAATTTTGCCATGTGGTTGGCCTCGGAGAGGTCAAGAAGTTCAGGAGACTGAACCTCTTCCAGTGGTTGACCATGGAAATAGGTGTTGTTAGTTTGACAATCCTTCTGGAGCGACAGGGTGGCACAGTGAAATTTTCCAGAATTGAAGGACCAGCATCCATTTATCTCCATTTATCAGACCAGCATCTACTCAATTCCAGAAATAAGCAGAGTGATAAGGACACCGTGTGACACAATGTGGAGATGTCTGCAAAAAAGGAAGGTTTTCCTGAGCATTTGAGAGGTCGTTTACATAGATTAGGAACAAAGGGCCCAAGCCAATGCCTTGGGGAACTCCAGCCTTCACTGGGAGAGGGAAGAAGAAGGTTCCATTGATGGCAAAATGTTGACTACATGAGTGGAGGAAGTCAGCAATCCAGGAATGAATGTGGCCTTGTATTGGCAAGCAAAGCAGGATGCCAGACTGTTGAATGCCTGAGATATGGCGAATGAGATGGTCCTGGCCTCTTGCTTGAGATTTAGGGCCTCAAACCATTGCTGATTACTACTGGTGATTACTCCAACCATTTAGGGACTCCAACGATATAGCAGTAATCTCTGTTCTGCTGTACGAGTCATAGAGTTAGACGTGGATGAAATGAGAAAAGGAGACTGATTGGTTTTGATAGTATATGTCTGAGAAGAATACTTGGGATTCGCCGGATGCAGAGAGTAACCAACGAGGAAGTGAGGATAAAAAGTGGACAGAGAAAGTTAAAGGAGCTGGTTGAAGAGTGGTGTCTGATGCGGGCTGGGCATGTGTGGAGGATGGGGGAAGATCAGGTAGCCAAAAAGGTGGAGATATGGATGCCAGGAATAAGGATACCAAGAGGAGGCCAAAGAGAAGATGGAAGGATGGGATTAAGGAAACGGCTAACCAGTGAGGAATCCAACACACAGAAATGGAGGCTCAGGATTGTAAGCTTTGGAGACGAAAGGATCCACAGAGTGGATGCAGTGCTGAACTGGCAGGAGCATATTGAATGAATGAACGAATCATTGCTGAGAGAGAATACAGCAGAATGTCCATTGTTGAGTGACTGGGACATAATCCAAACTGATGGTCTGAGATCAAGCTGTTTGAAAACTTGAAAGATGACATCCTTATAGAGTCAAAAGCCTAACTGTTGAAGTTGAGCTGGAGTTATTATCCAGCATTACAAAACTCTGCACAAAAGAGCTCAATGTGAAGGTCACAAAGATTAGGTCAACACTCTTGCACATGTTCTCTTACCTGACAATTGGTGCTCAAGTTTTTTTTTAATTTTTTAAACAAATGTTGAGGCTGATGGAGGGTCAAAATTGTAAAACAGAGCAAAGTGGGGCAAAGGGGGAGCAGGTTGACAAGAAAACAGATATTTTGCATTCCTGGACATACTTTCACATTTTTGTGTGCAGACTGCAAGTTAAGGTTTTTTTCTACTCCGTCAATGGTTCAAGGTCACTGGGCCTGCTTGCAAAGATATTGCAGGGACAAAACTCGTGCAAATGCAAGGATTTTCCCTGCCTCCTCGGCCATTTCATGAACAATCATATGCTCTTAATTAACAAAACAATGTAATATTTGCTATACGGCCTGATGCTGGATATGATATCAACTGGAGTTACATCACTGTACAAGAAGCATGTATGGGAGCACACAGCGATGGAGTTAGAGAAGGGGTCAAAAACTCAACATCTGCATTCTAATAACTCTGACAATTTCCCAAGCCTTTCACTTCCATACCTGCTCGCTTGATACGCCCACGTTCAGGCTGGAGGTATGGCTTGTGTTCATGCGTTAGTGACAGGGCCTTTCCATCCGCAGAGCAAAGGACGGCACGTGAGTCTCCTACACTTGCCACGGCTAGGCCTTGGTGCCAAATCAACAGCAGCAGCAAAGATGTGCCTGGAAGAGATGTCGGGTTTATAATTTAGTTTATAATAATCGGGAGTTTATAATTGCAGTTATGTTCATATTCAAGGCCTATTGATTCAGTGTGCAAAATAAGAAGAATATATGTGGGATTAAACATCGAGTCACATTTTGTGAACTACCTTTTCCACATTTCGCAAAAGCTTTGCTGAAAATTCTCAAAAAATAAAGCTGAACAATGAAATAAGCAGTTATGACATCATGATGCTGTGAATAAAGTTTTGTAGTGGGAGGTAAAAGTGGATTACAAAGCTTGCTTAACACAATGCCCTTTCCAAAGACAATAAGTGCATAAAGCATGTTTTTAGAAACTATCATGAATTACAATGGGTGGTTTGGGGGAGGGTTGTGGAAGAAAATCCACAATGTGGTGTGATGCATAAAATATAATGGTAGCTTGCACACTAACAAAGCTCTAAAATAAACAATCTGTGCACCTTCAAATAAGAACCTCACCTGACCTTGGATATAATAAGCTCAAATGAGCTAAGATCCTCGTCCTCTTAATGATGACGTCATAAAAACAAATATGACATCATTGTGATGCATCAGGTTTGCGATAAATTATCTGTGCTAATGCCTGGCTTGATTCCCGCAAACAAAATTAAAACAGCTTGCCGAGTTTCGGAGATAATGGAATAGGCGATTTTCATTAGCGGCGATATTTTGACGTCAACTCTTTTTCTCGGAAGAATTTCCAAAATCGGAGATGGTTACTGCCTGCTCGTGGGCTTTCTGCAAATATATGGCAAGTTTCACGAGGATACGATGAAAACTCTGGGTTGTGAAACAACAAATGTCAAAAAATAGGAATGACGTCATAAAAATTGATATGACGTCATAGTGATGCCACGGAGTGCGGTAATTCATCTCTGCTAATGCCCTGTTCGATTCCCGCAAACAGAATTCAAAAAGCTTGCCAAGTTTCGGAGATAAATTTTTAGGCGATTTCCATTAGCGGAGATATTTTGACATCATAACTTTTTTTCTCGGAGGAATTTTCAAAATCGGAGATGGTTACTGTCTGCGCAGGATATTTTTACATAGATATGCCAAGTTTCAGGAAGTTTCGATGAAAACTGTAGGCTGTGAAACAAAAAAGTCCACAAGAAGACGATGAAGAACAACAACGTGAGTAAGACTTAGAGACCCTCCACGAGGATCTAAAAATTGATTCTGAAAGGGAGGATTGAGAGATAAAGGGAATAAATCTGGGGAACCACAGAAGTTTGTGTGTAGTGTATAAGGGTTAATCATTATTTTTGATTCCTCATTATCAGGCCACAGATTTAAGGATCACAGCTTGCAAAATGGCTTTCTTGTTCGGGCGAAGTGTTAACACCAGAAACGTCAGCTTCTCCTTTCTTCCCACGGTGGTTAACATATACAGTACTTCGATCAACGTTCTGTCTATTCCATCCATTAATAATCATAATGTGGTTTACTTTATGTCTTTGTCTCTTTATTATCCCTTCATCCTAAATAATTAAATGATGACAGAGATCATCTTAACTGGATCTTACAAGTCTGAAGACGACGATGGTTCACGAGAGGTATTTGACGATGTAGATTGTTTCAGAAGTCAAGGATGAGACAATGTGATAATGTTTGACCAAGTTATAAAAATGATCAACATGATGTGGTACGAGTGACAGGTTATTAGCTGCAAAATGTCGAAAACCCGGTTTCGTTGAATAACTTTAAAAATTTGACCTTTGCATAACCTTGAAAGGTCACAAAACAATGTTGTGGACATTAAAATAAGGAAACAGGATACGTACTATAGCTTATTGGAGTTAGTTCGTCGAAGAAGGTCAAAAACCCGGTTCGATTCCCACAACTTTGAAAATTTGACC
>BROF01004164.1:74899-89508 GCA_024346535.1 Eptatretus burgeri | reverse complement strand
TCCATTTCTACGGCAGTTATGATTCGAATCGTTGTGCGTCAGCCTTTTAATAGGCTACGTCACGACATCGTCGGCGATGCGTGCAACGCGCTATGCCTAAGTTAGACTATCATTGGGCATAGGTTGTGTAGGCTGACAACAGGTTCAGCATTCATTGGTATAAGTTATCTATAACACAACGAAACGTTCTGTGTCCATTACTAATGCGTTATACATAAGACCAAGTCGCTATGAATACGTCCGAATATTTAAAAAAAAACATCATAAGTTCAACGTAAGCCAGCGTTTTACATACATTTTAATACGTTGCAATCGCTGGCTAAAACGCCAAGGTGTGACTGGGCCTTTAGGTTTATAGTATCCTCTACCAAGATACATACCTTCACCCTTGTAGTATGGGGAAAGGAACATCCCATCCCCTGTAATTATTTTATATTTTCCCAACTCGTGTTTCCTCACAATAACCATCGTATTTCTTTATTGGAAAACTTCACGTAGGTGTATTCTGATGGATATAATTTCTCCATTAAAATAAATCCTGTGATTATCTTGGTCGGTTATCCTAAAATTTACTCTGTATATGGTTTTTCCTGACACAGGGAGATAAAACAGATTTTTGGGTTCCATATTGAATTTATAACCAATTGGGCTTGAGTATGTGCTGAATGATAATATGGTATTTGTTCTTATTCCATCATAAGAAGCGCCATCAATCAACTCACAGTGAATTAATACCAAATTTATTCCGGAGGATATTTGAATGACATTATCACTGTAAAACGTCACATTAGTTTCAATCTTTTTTGATGAGAAACCCAATAACTCTCTAAATGAATTATCAATTGTGAAATCAACCTTGTAGTTATTTTTAAGTTTAATCGTTGATTTTGAAGTATGTTTTTGAATATCTATAACAATATTTTTTGGTTCATCACCCTGTTCTTTCATAAGATGAGCAATTTCGGAAGATATTTGAGAAATCTCATATCTAATATATCGTGAAACTGTTATCGTTTTGTATCCACTTCCCGGATTATAACTAAACTTGCCATTTTTCTCGGTGATATTAAACAAGGTATTATAAGTTTCCATGGACAATAAATATGTCTCATATTCTTTTGTTGCGTCAAGTTGTAATGGGTATGGGAATGAAGATGTGTGGTCGCTTGTTGTGAAATTAAAACTAAGGAATGTGCATCTCATCTTGTTTAATATGAGATAAAATGTCTTTGTATTGATATTTATTAATTATTTTAATGTTCATCAACTGGTCTGAAATGGCTGATGCTTCATTAAAGCAATTGTTTTTTTCCAGCCTTCTTACTACCTAACAGCAATAACAGTCTATTAACTAATTTTGATGGATCATTTGGAAGAAAACTAATACCTGAACCAAGGATACTTAAAGCCTGAATAATGTGTTTCTCCTTCTCATTTTTTCTACTTTTACCAGAAATACTAACCCTATAATTAAGAGTGTTCAGCAGATCAATATATACTCTATCATCATTATTTTTCATATCCAATGGTTTATCAATATACTTTGATTCATCCCTCATAGTTGAACCTTGTCTTCCATCTTTTGTGAAAAGAAACATTAATCTCGGAGTTAGTTTAACAGGGGATTGAGCAGAACTCAAAAACCTTAATTCACCATTAAATATCAATACCTTTTCTTGAACAAGATGAAATATTGCTGGTTGTTCTGTTGGAATGAGTCCAGCTTTGGTTTTTGAATCCGCTGAATATGCATTGTTTTGAAGAGCATTCACAATATAATCAGGGGGTTGATTAATCTCTTCCAATTGTTGAAATAATTCTTTATCATCACATTCAATTCTCCTATATTCCCCAATTCTTCCTCCGTCATTTGACTGAAATCTTTTAACATTTGAAGTTTTTTAGGAGTGTATTCTATTGTGGGAACTGTGGAAGCATCTATAATTTTTTCTTGGGAAGTTTTTAAAAATTTTCTCTTGTTTTCTTTCAAATGCTTCTTCACCCATTAGTTTCTGTCTGTGTTTCTTCTTTATGTCTTCCTGTTTTTTTTACAACTTTTGAAACCAACTCTTGATGCTCCTTAGATCTTCTAGCAATTTCACATCCATTTATTTATTGGAAAATATCATTCACTGAATTATAAAGATCAACAGGGAAATTTTCCTTTTCTTCATCATTAAAGTAGAAGTGTTCAAATAAATCTTTTTCTTTAAATATTTCATCAAATTTTTTATCAACATTAATAGGAGTTGTAATTTCTTCTTTACTAATGCTTGTATCTCTGCTTTTCATACGTTTGTGTTGGGTTTCTTCATCAACATCAAAACTGAATGATAAAATATTTACACACATCCATACATATACCTATATATATATTTCTACATATACAAACCACATACATATACATCCGTATATACACACACACACACACATATATATATATATATATATATATATATATATATATATATATATATATATATATATATATATATATATATATATATATATATATATATATATATATGTATATATATATATATATATATATATCAAAGGTGAATCACTTTAAAAAATGTAAAAGCCTCCTATCCAGATCCGGATTCGGATCTTCATCAAAATCGAATCAATTCTTCATCACACACCAAACCTGCCCACCAAGTTTCGTCCGAATTCGTCCACAACTTTTGATATATTGTGCTATTATATATTTTTTGGCCTCATCTCTCAATGGCTACGAATCACTAAATAAATGGTAGTATCTAGATCCAGATCCAAATCTTCACCAAAAACTAATCAATTTGTCATCGTCACACATCCAACCTGTCTCCCAATTTTCGGCCGAATCCGTCCGCAACTTTTTGAGATATCCTGATGCTCACACATAAGAGGTAATAACATCAAAAACTATTCACAAAGTGTGTGTGTGGGGGGGGGAGCCAATTGGCCAACATTTGTTTGCACCACACTCCAATAAATATGACATCATCGTATACAGTGAGCGAATGTATTAAAACTTTTTAAAAACCACTTTTTAAAACTAAAACTCTCGTTCAGAAAAAGGCCAGCCATGAAAGCGCAATTAGATAGACAAAATAGATGTTGATCTTTTGTGGCCATAAATTGTTGAAAATGCAAGAATCTTGGCCAAGTACACCTTTACATTCTGGTGATTGAATGGGCAAAATGTTTACTTCTTAATGAGATGAAATAGAGCTATGCCAATGTGCTCCATATACTGTACTGGCAGAATTATTTGATCAGCAAAATGTATCTACGAACTGGTTTACTTGTACACTAAAACTTTGATTCAAGCATACATACACAGGGTCATCCTAAAGATTGTCTCCACTCCTACAACACATAAAAAGTCATATTGAATACTATTCGTTATCATATACAGTGCAATTTATGTTCCTGGTCTGTCAAAATGCTTGGTCAACCATCTTATTGACAACACAGAAGCCTTCCTTATACGTATGAAGTGTTCTCAGTGGAGTGGATGTGACTGTTTATCTCATCAGCTTCCCTCGAGGTTTCTTTTCAATGGTATTTTGTCGATGGATTGTGAGGGAATTAGGTGCGCTTAACGAGAGGAATATCATGGCTGGAAAAATTTGTCCCTCATGAAGATAAGAACATCAAATTTTGCATGAGAACGTTTTGTTGCGAAGGAATGGTGCATTATTCAGATCTGGTTAGTTCTTGTGCATGGTGGGTTATAGAGGATACCACTTGGTAGTTATTTCTGTCCAATGTTGTACTGAATGCTGAATGAGGATGAACAGGAAGAGAAAGAGCTCCAGAAAGTATTCAATGTGGTCACATGAAATTGGCCTGTTCCCTCAAGGCCCAAAACCAAGAACATCCCTCTTACATTTTGTCAGTTCCAGTGAATATGTGGTATTCACTGGCACTTTCAGAATGGAATAGGGATGTTCTCAGCGCGGGGCAGTCTATGTGGCTTTCCTATGATTTTGGTGCACACTCTGATAGACGGATGGTGCAGAAATAGACGAGATAATAATTGGTCTAGGACTAATGTAAAAGTAAAGAGAAACACAGAAAAGGAGGTGCAGAAATCACCCACCTCTTCCTCGAGCCACTCATGCCCAAAATAGCCATATTTGTGAATAATTAATTATCCCCCAAGCAATTAATAGGCTCTGAACTTTCAGCTAAGGGCAAAAAGCCCCCCAAAACATTCATAGTATCTAATTTTTTTTGGCACAGAGCCCTGTACACTTCCAATTCACATTTCAATGAACTCGACTGCCCTTTGTAAGAATTTTCCATCCAGCACTTTCCCCCTTGAATGTCTTGTGTGACATTTCCCAAGCTTGGAGCACATGATGTTTTGACTGGCTGGGCAACTGGATATACTGTCAAACAATACTGGAAAAAAGACATATTTAAGGTGCTTCTCACATTTTGGGTTATGATGTCGTCGAGACACCAATTGATATTTCCAGAAGTCACGGCTTTAAGTCCTGCTTTGATATAAAATGCAAATCATGCAGTTTCAAATAAATGTGGTTCGAGCCTACAAAGATGAATACACTAAAATAATATACTTGTCCTTGATATTATGGATTAGGATTAGAATAAAAAACGATATATTGTCCTTGATATTATGGAGGATGGTTCTTTGCATTATGATGGTACACCATCCAATGAGTAGTTAAACTGACTCCCCTGCTTCACATCGTGCTCAGTTTGATGCCGTGGAAACAAAGGCCTTCAACATTATCGGAATGTTCCACAATAAAGCTGAATTTATAGGTTTCTATCACATCGACATTGCAGACAGGTTGGTGGTCTTTCTGTCTTTGACTGCTTCTTCTCCGATTTTGCACCCTCTGCCCTCTCCGTGATTTGTCACCCCCCCCCCCCCCAATCAGGTTTCTGCAGAGCACACACGGTTCACCATCACAACACACTTCTGGTGAAACTACCTAAATCCAAGATCACTGTTCACCTCCACTCATTCATTCCTCTTCCCCCCCCCGCCCCCCCGCACCCACCCCACCTGTGGAACCAACTTCCACATCCTCTTCAATCTCATTTTTCCCTTCAGATCTTCAAAACAGCTTTTCACTACCATCTCAGATCGTCCCTAATTCAAAACCATTATTGCGCTTCTACCCTCATTAACTTCACCCCGACACCCCCCCCGCCCTTTCCACCCCAATCCTACCTCCTTCCACATTCCCAGATTTTCCTTGTGTATCCATCTTGTCCACTCTTTGCGTCTTTCTCCAGTCCCCCATTCCTCTCCACACCCATTGTTTGTCCAAGTCTCCCTCTATCTGGGCCTTCAACTCTGTTGCTAGTGTTTGGCCTCTCTCACTAATGTTGTTTCCTTTTGCGTGCGTCTCTACTGTTCCTTTGCATCCTGTCACGTCCTGATCCATTCAGTGTACGAGCTCTTCCACGAGCCTCGACTATGTGTGTGTGTATATATATATATATTTGCCTGTCTAGTCTGTTTGAACTTACTTGTGACCTAAGAAATTTCAAGGCATATTTCTGAAATGAGTAAAGGCCTTTGAATCGGTATTATGGCCATATTTCCAATTACTGTCTCTGAGCTGAGAATGATATTGACAGCTTTGCTTAATTAAGAACCTTCCTGGTATCCAAACCATTTTAGCTCGTTGGCCTAAAGACCCGAGAGACGAATTGGTGATCCTTCAATGGGAGTAAATGGATAGATAAATCTCTCAACTGGAAAATATGTCTTTGAATGAAACCACATCATCCTGATCAATTTCACTTCAAAATACCTTTCTTTGAACGGATGTGTTGTGTGCAATTTTTTTTTTAAACAAAAGGGGCAATTGCTCAAAGCATAGCGTCGGAGAATTATATGGGAGGTTGATACCAAGCACAATCTAGTAATCGCTAAATGGCCAGCGTGTGATGTGAAATTCGTGAGAAGCCATCGGGGTCAGTTCTGATCGATATAGCCGACGGCTAGCAATAATTGGAGGCTACGTGATGTTGGAACAAGACAGGCCAAGCTCTCAACTCAAAGGGAGATTGCAAAGATGTTTGATTAGACACCTTTTCTTGTTACAACGATGAAGCCAAATTTATCTTTCAGTTTAATTCAGTTTACCCATGAGCCAATTGTCATTGCAGGAGGAAGCTTATCATTTTAGTTCAATATGCCAAAGAAGCGATATTGTTTATCCAAGGCTGCTGACTTCCCACAAAGCCCACAATTCAAGGACATCCCTATTCTTGTTCTAAACCAGCTATCCCCTGCACCATTTTGCAGATAACTCCAACCTGTGCAAACGAAGCACACCACACTTCGGAAAGGCAGTCTGGGGTAGCATCACTGTCTGCAGAGCTGGGGGAAAAAAAATAGATGGTAGGTCAGCTATCTGGAACATGTCATTCAAAGCAAGAAAGTCCCACGCTCTCACTCCAGAGTGAGCTCTCACTATCACTCCCCAAAGCACTCAGGTCTTACTATTTGTTGTAACCAGTTTTATGCATCGTTACAAACTGGCCTTTAGAATTGACCATCACTTTGGTATTCTTTGCAGAGCCAGGACCAAAAAAAAGAGCTTGGAGCAGCTCAAAAAGGACTTCCAATTTGGGTACAGAATGCACCCAAATTGTACTAACTCCATTATGAGCTGCACAGAGTTCATTATGGCCTATAATGTCTTTATTCAAAGTGCCATGGAGTATAGCTCTCCACTCTGGGCTGGTACAGGTGCCTTTCCCATCTTGCTCCACTGGAGGTGGTGAAGACCAAGTTTTCTGTATTTTTGCCATCTCAACAGGAGGTTGACACTCATGGTCTATTGCTTGGCCACTGCAAGTAGAAGGTGGACCGTTTTGCTTTTCTTCACTTCGAGCTCATTCCACCCACCCCTCTTCTGTCCATCCTCGGGGCCTCCAAGGTCAAAGAGGTTATTCCAGAAACCCACACCGAGTTACCTTCAAAGGACAAAGCCAGATACTCACCTCCATCTCTTCATACTTCCAATATTTAATTGTGGAACCAACTCTGTGTCTCATGTCATGTTCCTCCCTCCAGTATTTCAAGAGCAGTGCACGTTGTTGCCTCATGCTTCGTCTCATCCCCACCCCAATCTCCTCCTCCTCCTTGGTGAGTCTCCTCCACCCCCTCTTTTTATTTCCTTATTTTCTGCCACTCAACTACTCATCTGCAATATTTCACTGTGTTTCTTTTGTGTGTGTTCCCTTTTGATGGTTGTGAGGATAGTAGTATCAAGTGAGTAGTTGTGTCATTTAACAAGACTCTGGAGAGTGGACAGAAAAAAGAAAAAGGTTGTTTGAGTCACGATGCCAATGATAGTTATATCTCATTTACGTAATATATTCATCAATTTAATGAGTGTGCCAGGAAAGAAAAAAACAACATTCCCCACATTACCTTCAAGGTCTCGGGTTCAGTACAGACTTGGCTTTGAACGTCACTAGCACGTACAGATAATTTGCCAAAGGATGGATCACACCTCTCTTTGCATAACAAGCACTGGACAAGTAAAGCATAGTTCTGGCTATGCACACTCAAGTCACATTCCACTCTTAAACAGATAACCCTGTTTGGGATTTTTTTTTTCATTTTTACAATGATCTAAAAATCATTTTTTACAATGATTTACCATGCTCAAGGAAGAGCTTGTACATACTGTATGTAATATCAATTATACAAAGCGAACCACCTCTATCTGTCATGTTGTGTGCGCACTCCTAAACAGCAGGACAGAATGAACCTTGGTGGTTGAACTCAAAGTATACTCGGAGAATATTTCTGGTGGTTATAAAAAAAATATTAATAGCCCCATTTGTAAGTGTTGATGTAAATTCTCTTTGTAAATGTGTATCATGAAGCACCACCATTCCTGTTGGTAGTGGGTATTAAAGGTCAAAACGAGGTGGTATTCATAGAATACTTACCCTGTGCAATCTTGAGAAGGACTTGATGTGAGCTAACTACACTGGTGGAAATTTGTAATAAAAAAAAATTCAAACAAGCCGGGAGGCGACGATGGTTCGCGGGAATTATTGAACAATGCCACGATAGGTACAATTGAGTTAGTGGAAGGTTTTGAGGAAGCCCTACCGTAAAAACCTATCTCTTCTGTCAAAATTGACCAAATCAAATCGGATTTTTTTATATGTTGTACTTATGGACATTACACACAGATTCTAGGAAATGAAATTGCGAGAACAAAATCGAGAAAAAAAAAGTTCAAGTGGGCGTGGCTCCGTCCACAAGGGGCGTGGGACGCCCCTCATACAAAAAGACACAACTAGACCATGATATCTAGCTTGTGTCCAAGTTTCATCAAGATCGCATCAAACGTCACGGAGCTATGCTCTGGAGAGAGTCACAAACAGACAGACAGACACAGACACAACGAAAATAGTGGTCACTGCTGGCGCCCGCGAACCAATACCCCCGGGAACCCACCTGGTAGTGGCTGGATAAGAAAACCAGGGAACCACTACTAGGCATGGATGACCCACAAACATATGTAATGGAGAAGAAAGTAAATACCTTTGGATTTTATTTTTTTAATGTTGTGAACAAACTTCATAACATCACGGGTGATGAAGGTGTTGGTCAAGTTTCATCAGAATTGTGTTTAGTTTCTGAGAAGGAAGCAAATACCTATCTTGCGGGGAAACCACCCCCCCCCCCTTCTGTAGACACCCTTAGATCCCAATTTTATGTCGTGAACAAGCTTTAGTACATCATGGGTGTGAAGGTTGTGGTCAAGTTTCATCGGAATTACGTGTGCAGTTTCTGAGAAGAAAGCAAATACCTATATTGGGGCAACACCCGAGACCCCCTGAGACCCCAATTTTAAAAAAAATGCCGTGAACAAACTTTGCTACATCATGGGTGATGAAGGTTGTGGTTAAGTTTCATCGGAATTGCATGTGTAGTTTCTGAGAAGAAAGCCGAGACCTATTTTGGAGGGCAATCCCGTGTAGACCCCCTTAGGGCTCGACTTTTTTTTAATGTCGTGAACAAACTTTGGTACATATTGGGTGATGAAGGCTGTGGTTAAGTTTCAACAAAATCGTTTGTGTAGTTTGAGAGAAGTTCCAAGTGTTTGTGGACGAACGGTCGGGCAGACGGATGACGCGCCATCCCATAGGCTCCCCAGAACTATGTTCCAAGTGAGCTAAAAAGCAAAGATGAAGTCATCAGGAGGAACCTGGCTAAGGCTCGGGTTTCAGCTGCTACTCTTCTACCCTCAAACCCATCCAGGCAGAGCTGAGTGATCCTTATTGAAAAAAAAAAAAAAACTCCCAGATTTATAAAAATTTGATATACATTAAATAAAACACCACATAACCTATGACATCATAATTTTAATGAAAACATTCCACATAAGTAGTTGCACCTATAGTGAAATTTTCGTATCAATCCACCAAGCGGTTCCAGAGAAAAGGGAATAACAAAATTCAGACATGCACGTACGTACGTACGTACGTACGCGCATACAGGACCGATCGCTTCATCCCGCTTTCTACTTCGTGAGCTACAAATATGTCACTTCTCTGCAATAAAACTATAATATATGTCATTAGCTTCGTATAGTACTGTCTGTCTCATGGCTGTCTGTTTTGTATGCACAACTCAACCGCTGGACGGAATGAGTTGAAACTTGGTGGTTGTACTTGGGGTATGCAGTGAACTTTTTTAGACGGTGATGCTGAAGATATTTTAAATGATTATGCTGAATTTCGACGGTTTAAAAAAAAAAAAAGATGTTTGGGACGGTTATGCTGAATTAATTTTTTTAACATTAAAATGAGCGAAATATCATACTACCACATACTGCTTGTAGTTTCTTTATTTTTTTTTACCTCCACCACTGAAGGTGTGATGGAGGTTATGCATTCACCCCTGTTTGTCGGTTTTTGAGCAGAATATCTCAAAAAGTTATCGACGGATTCAGACAAAACTTGATGGACAGGTTGGGAGTGTGACAAGTATTAATTGAATAGATGTTGGTGAAGATCCAAATCCAGAGCTGACCATGTGGCCCATGCTGAAGTCGAAGCATCAGAGAGCTAAGAGCACTTGAAACAGCATCAAGCAGCTGACCGTATGACCCATGTGCAAGCCCCAGCATCAGAGAGCCAGGAGTCCATCATTCTTTCCATTTCCAACAGCACAGTTAATCATACTGTACTGGAGCTATGGTATGTATGTATGTATGTATGTATGTATGTATGTATGTATCCGAAACGCTCGGGATTGCATTTTTCATAAATTAAAATGAGTACATGACTATTTTTTGAAAGCTGAAGCTATAATTCAATGGTAAAGATGTACGTGCACACAAGATAATTTAATTTGAAACTCATTCAATAATGCAACTATCATAGAACAGTTATGTGAGCTGAAATAATATGTATGGTACTTACGGGGGACCTGCCACAGACGGGCACTTCAGCTGGTGCAGACAATGCAACACATATCACAATCGAGTAGCGGAACACACTCAAAGCAGATGCTCTGCCGCCTCATCGCCTCTACTTGAAGGTCTGCATGTTACTGATTGTGCTTCGCAATCTCAACCCAAACCCAAGCCTGTGTAATGGTACAAGACTGATCTCCATAAAGGCACACGATACCCGACTACTTGGGTCTCTTTGAATGAACATTCAGGCAGGATTGTTCTCATCCCCCATGAAACCCTTCAACCTTCTGATGCAGACTCTTCCTTTGAGTGCAGAACCTCCAGTAGCCTGTCTGGGTCGCTTTTGCAGTAACTATTAATAAGAGCCAGTCAGGCCTTTAAACGTGTTGATGTGTGGCTTGAGGAACCTGTTTTTACACATGGGCAAAGTTTAAGTTGCTGCTTATAGATTTGGGCAGCCCAAAATATTTGCCTTGCCATCAAGCCAGAACAGAGAACGCTGCCCAACACAACACGTAATGATGTGATGTGTCGTGAAGATTTGATATGATACACTTAACAAACAGTTGCCATTACTGGTACAGTACTAAACTTTATTTATAAATTGTGCAAATATGTGTTTGTTTGTTTTTTTTGCCATTTCTTAACCTTGTGTTAATTCTTCTGACCACGACCACCAAAAGCCATTGATTTGATACAGTGGGGCGGGAGGGTGGTGGGGGATCTAGTTATAGGTCTCAGTAGAAAGGTGAGCACATATCTAACCATAAAACCTACGGGATGAAAAAAACGGACCAAAGCAAAAGGTTGGCACACAACAAACCCCAACGTTGAACAAATACACTCTGATTCTGATGCACTGTACTGTGTTACAAAGCATCTTGACAAGGGTTATACTGAGTGGTTTTCCATCGCCTTGCCAGCAGTAGTTAGGAATTTGGCCAGGGTGGTGGTGATAGCGCAGAAATTTGGAATTTGGCCAGGTTGCAAACCATAGCTTGCCTACTCTTCACAAAGGGCACCATGGAATTTCTAATGTCAAGCAAATAATGCCAGCAGACGGGATGCCCAGTTTAACGTCTATCCGAGGGACGGCACACACATGGATGAATCACCGTCTGTGAAACACTCAAATGACAGTTCGTATACAGGTCGGGATTCAAACCCAGGCTAGACAGCTTAGAGGCGCACGTGCATACCTCTAGGCCATCCTGCCAGCAACACAATTACATTATACAAGATAAATGCAAAGGTATATCAGATAAAAAACAAACAAATTGCTTCATAATCAACTGTCTGTTGAAACATTTTGTTTGAAAAAGATAACAGCTTAAAAGCTTTGAGGAGCAATAATACGATTTGCAGCTTAATCTTAAATTGTGTTCACGAAATTAGATTAGCTGCAACATATCACTTTCAGCTGAATGTGGTCAAACGGATTACTTGCAGGCTGCAGCTCATGTAACCATTGCCTTCATTTCTTTAGTTTAGGAACATTGATTCAACCTCTCTTCATGCTCACAATTATATATATATATATATATATATATATATATATATATATATATATATATATATATATATATATATATATATATTGTTTACAGTGCCTCCCCATATTCAAGTCACGTGACCAAGTCAAATCCACTGACAGGGCATGCCAAACACCAACTCCATAAGGGGATGTATTCGATGAAATTACGCCCGAAACACAGTGCCAGGTAAGTCCAGACTGTTGAACCTCCACAGCTCATTCCAGGATTATTGAATTCTGCGGCTGCACAAAGCCATTTTCTTTGGTTAAGTCCAGGCACGCTTACCCCTGGCACTATAAACAAAGTGATGTTGCACAGACCCAGCCACGTGTAGCACTCGGGTTGCACGCCACACATGGCACTGGTTCTCTCCTTCCAAGGCTCCGCGCCGATACCAATTTTCTTTTTTCTCACCTCTTATCCTCCCAAGGCCAAGTAGAGACCAACCAGCATGATCAACCTGGCTTACATAGTCTGTTACAGAGGGCAGTCCTCCAATCAGACGTCTTTTTCTCAGTCGTCACCTGTGGAAAATTCCCAGTCACTGCAGGCATCTCTAAAAATCTTCCCGGCAATCAAATGTGGTTGCTTTGCTGTCCAATTGCGTGGCTCGGCTGATGAAGCACACTACTTTCCAAACATTTCGGCTTCAGCTGGAATACTTAGCATGTATCTGGCTACGTGATTCAGTATCCAAACATTATTTCTATAAACATAAGTTCATCTTAATATATTTCACTTTTCAACAGAGGCACCAGCTGTCTGCACTTACTTCTGCAGAATGAAACACCAGCTGCAGAGAAAATAGTTCATGGCTGTAGCAGTTATGAGGACTGAAATCACAAGCAAGTTGCAATTAGTGCCCATGTCCCATTTATTAGCGCTTATGCGTCAACTATGACCAATGATGACACGAGCAAGAAATGGTTTCTGAAGACCTTGACTGGGTGCCTTTAGCTCCGAGGGTTAGCTCAGACCATCACCTCTGGTCAAAAGGAATTGGAATGCATGTGGTCAGAAGGTGCAACAGCAATGGACTTTTGCTGCTGTCCAAATGTACACAGAATTAATTAACAATTATTAACACATGGTTTCAGCAGAAAAAAGAAAAACAAAACCAGGTGGATGCATGCCAGGTCAAAGCATGGGCAAACGATCGACTCGATCATTGTCAGAGGGCACGACATCCAAGACACAATGTTGACCAAATCTATGAAAATCGTAGAATGCAAAATTGACCACCAGTTATCGGTGGGCAAGCCGAAGATCACTCTAAGGTCGAAGGTAAATGTGAGCGGCATCGGGCTGGTAAAAAGACTAAACGCCTGTGCTTTAAAGAACTCGATCATTCAAGTGGAACTGGTTCGCAAACTCAACGATAAATTGGCTGAGTTTGACAGAAAACAATTTCAGTCAGTAATTGAAGAGTGGAAAGAACTGAGAGGCGACATTCATGGTACCGTGCTTGGAATAGAAAAGTGTTCGGGTCAAGACTGGTTCTCTGGAAACATCAAGGTTATCAAATCATGACTGCAGCAACAAGGCATAGTATTCAAAACCTGGCTTACCCACAGAACTGCAACCAAAATGAATTCAACTGGGATCAAAAACAAGTGCAAATCAAAACCAGGCAGCTGAAAAAGAAATGGCTTAGCAGAAAAACATCCGAAATTCCACAATGCGCATAGTCATGACGCCAAAAACCTTAATCTAATTAACGGAGGTTTATGGACCAAGGACAAAAGGATTCTTTGGCTTTACGATCTACAGACAGCAGACAGCTACTTGCACATCGGACAGCAGTACCCGATCGTTGGCAAAAATAATTTTGTGAATTGCCAAACAGACCTTCCATGATCAATCACAAATAAATTTATTGAATTCCACAACATCCGATCCTGGAATGCACAGATGCACCTCTGACTTGAAGTGCAGTCTGTGGTGAAAACCTTATCGAATGGTAAACCCCCAGATGAAGACGGCTGACCACCCACAGTCTTCAAATATGGTGGCTACCAAGTACTTCGCAGACTTCACCAGTACTTTGCAGGTCAAAAAAACCTCCCCATAGACCCTTTTAATAAGCGCAGATTTTGATACGGTCAATAAACTTTGGTACATCATGGGGGATGAAGGTTGTGGACAAGTTTCATCGAAATTGTGCGTGTAGGTTTGGAGAAGAGAGAAAATACCTATTTTGGTGGGGGTCAAATCTCCCCCCCCCCAAACCCTCCGTAGACCCCCTTAATGAGCGCAGGTTTTGATGTTGCCAATAAACCTTCATCAAGCATCAGATATGAAAGCTTGTGGCCAAGTTTCATCAAAACCGTATGTTTGGTTCAAGCGATAATGACTGGAGTGTTCACGGATTGGCTCCTGACTCACTCAATCTCACTCACACTGCTCGATCGCATAAGCTCACCAGACTGAAGGCCCGGTCACACCTTGACGTTTTAGCCAGCGATGGCAACGTGTTAAAATGTATGTAAAACGCTGGCTTACGTTGAACTTTTGATGGTTTTTTTTTAAGATTCGGACGTATTCATAGCGACTTGGTCTTATGTATAACGCATTGGTAACTACACAGAACGTTTCGTTGTGTTATAGATAACTTATACCAACGAATGCTGAACCTGTTGTCGGC
>BROF01004164.1:56010-74062 GCA_024346535.1 Eptatretus burgeri | reverse complement strand
CGTGTGAGTCATACGCCGGCATACGTCGTGAAATTTCAAGCATGAAAAAATTTGAGGACAACCGAAAAGTACAACGTTTAAAGCCAACGTACAACGACGTATGGCAACGTACTACGACATATGCCAGCATGCTCTCAATGTTATCAAAACTTACCCATAACGTATTCAACGTGTGCCAGCGTTTTAGAAAAAAAATTCAAAAATCGGCATACGTTGGCTAAAACGTCAAGGTGTGACCGGGCCTTGAAGTACAGGTGAGCTAAAAAATCATCCAAAAATTAAAATCTCCATTTTGGTTACAAAATTATTTATACGTTTGAATTTATCATTATTAGCATTTATAAGAAAGGATATGCAAATATGAGGGCCTTTATTACCCTGCTCCAGTCATATCATGGGCCACCAAGAATGTGTGCTGGTCGAAGATGTCTGGATGCAGGTTCATGGACGTCAGATGTTGACATCAAAACAGCGCCATCATTTGGTAAACGTTTGGTGCTACGGAGCCCTCATAAAGCATCTCACATTTGTTTTGCCATAGTTTACATATAAAAAACATCGGTGTTATCGAATATCGGAATGTTGTGCATTATAAACACCAATCTTTACATAATTTGCTCACATAAGTACCAATTTTATGAAAAACAAACTCAAATGAGCTAAGATCCTCATCCTCTTAATGATGACGTCATAAAAACGAATATGACTGTTATGTATCAGGTTTGCGATAAATTATATCTGTGCGAATGTCCAGCTTGATTCCTGCAAACAAAATTCAAACAGCTTGCCTAGTTTTGGAGATAATGGTATGGGCGATTTCCATTAGCGGCAAAATTATGACGTCAACTTTTTTTCTAGGAAAAATTTCCAAAATCGGAGATGGTTACTGTCTGTGCAGGGTATTTTTACATATACTGTATATGCCAAGTTTCAGGAAGTTTCGATGAAAACTGTGGGCTGTGAAACAAAAAAAATCCACAAGAAGAAGATGAAGAACAACAACGTGAGTAAGACGTAGAGATCCTACACGAGGATCTAAAAAATAAAATGGCTGTGATGCCACATGAGCAACAGCTATTTACACCTTCACCCAGCAGAACTCATTTTAGACATTATACTTGTAGCTTTTGATAAAAGCTATTGAAATATATTCCATCTTGGCATAACCAAAATGGATGAGGACAAATGAATGGATCAGATAACCGGTGGCCAACAAGAATTACACATGGGCAACCTCGAGAAGGCCGTGGAAGAAGCAGAGGTCACCAAAAGATAGGATGGAGAGATGAAATTGAAGTTTACCGGAGAAAACAGCCTCAAATTGCATCGGATGGAACGGAATGGACCATGTTGAGGAAGGCTTTGGTCCGGCCGTGGAATAAATAGGCTGCTCAAGTCAAGTCAACCTTTTGTGTTCAAACTCAAATCAGTCACATACCATGGCGATTTAAGGGAAGAAGGCTGCAGAAAAAAAATTCACCAGGGAAATGGGTTCACTTTTTCGAATAAGAACTCTGCAACAGTCGAGGAACACGATTGAAAACAAAACCAATTGGAAAAAGCAAGAAATTTCATCAAGCAAATGAACGTTTTCTTTGTAAACCTTCCTCGAGGCTCTTTACAGGTCAATACATCCATGTAGCTCACTCCACCGACTGCGATTTCAAATCAACAGACCATTTTGATCGTTTGATGGAACCTCGGTCTGGCCCGTCCGGGTCTGCATCTGAAAGCAAAAACGTCAATCGATTTGATGCTGACAATGAAGAACTAGTCTTGCCAGTGAAAGCTCGTGTCGATCTGCGTCGGCAGACAGGTCGAACAATCTACGGAATCAACAGGACATTGATCGAGGTGTGCTAACCGCCGCGGTAAGCAAGGAGAATGACGTTTCAGCTATTAATCCTTCATCGGAGCAAAATTAAGGGCTTGGTTGACCAAATTAATTTGTGCAATCATTTTTCATGCACGATTTAAAACGTCACCCAATTGCACACCCTTTTGGCAGCCTTAATAAGGACATCATTGAAGATGAATGGGGAACCATGCTGCACGAGCAGAGATGAAGAAAAAGAAATTTGAAATCAAGGCCACCATCTTAGTGATCAATATAAAGTACCTTCTTCATCCTTTCGATCGTCATATTTGATTCCTGGTTCTTCACTTGTGTCTAGAAGCAGCTTTGAAGCCATCATGTGCACCCACATGAAATCCATGGCGCACAAATGCCATTTGGTTTGGATAAAGATCCTGCCAAGAACAACTGCCCCAGCTACTGGAAAGTCTTTGGTTGTCTGCTCTATTTCACTTTTCTTTTCTTTCAAAACTTTATACAAAACAACTTTAAAGTGAAAAATTCCTTTTTGCACCTCAGAATAGATTTCCTCTAACGATAAACTTTGACATTTTTGTTTTTTTATCACAACCTTGTCACCAGGTCTGGTTCAAATAGATGGCAGGTCATTTCTCTTCTGAAGCTTCCACATTCTGGGCAAGAGGATACAAGCCCATTGTAAAGAGCATGGTGTGCGTAATAAAAGAAAACAAGTTTGGATTAAAAAAAAATTAAATTGCTGAATGACTGGCCTTCACAAGAATGAAAGGCTTTACAAAACGACCAGGATTTGTAAGTATACAAAAGGTATGGATACTATCTCTCTGTTTATAACTAACAGGGTGCAAGTTTGAACGAGTGCACTTTAAGTACAATTCAATTCTGAAACTAGAAGGGCACTCGGTGGAGCACATACCTCCGCAACGCAATAACTGATCCACGAGAACCTATCGGGCCCAATACATTTTTGAGATATCGTGCTGCATATCGTTTTTGGCCCCATCTCTCAATGGTCTCCCTCTATCGAGTGCGGCCTGTGGCTGCTGGTTGCATCATTGGTTGGGATGCGGCTATGCCGCTGATGCAGTGTCCTCCTGACCAGTACACTGGTACTCATTTTGCCGACCTCGGAAGGAGGACAGGCTGAGTCAACCTCCTGGTGTATTAATTCAGCGGCCCAACGGGGCTTGAACTCAGGATCCTAGGATCCCAAGCCACCACCCTAACCACTGAGTCAACACCAGGCTTCTCTCAATGGTGAAGAATCACTTAAATTCTAGTGTCTGGATCCGGATCTGGATCTTCACTAAAATCTAATCTGTTTGTCCGTGTCACACACCGAACCCGTCAACAAAATGTCACCCGGATCCATCAACAACTTTTTTAAGATATCCTGTATACAAACAGACAAACAAACAGACAGACAAACAGACAGAAAGGGGTGAAAACATATCCTCCTTCGCGTTTGGTGGCGGAGGTAATAATCAAACAGGGGAGAAAACATAACCTCCCTCAGGTGGTGGAGGTAACAAGGCAGAGCCTTGCTGGGGGTATATAGATCACAGTCGACCTGACAATGAATGATCTGTATTGCAGTTATAGATCTGCATGAAGGGGACACACGCAAGCACGCACGCACCTCCCATCCCTCTGGACCAGGTTAATAATAATAATACCACTCCTCCTTTCCTTTACCAAAATCACCCTCAGTTTATAACCATCAGTCTTTGCAGAATGGTAGGAGTGGGAATTTCATGAAGAAAAATTACAGATTTTCCTCTCCACCACTGGTGTTGGCTTTGCCTGTGGCAAGCACACATTCCACCGGGATTTCAAAAAGGAAAAATATGCTTTGTTTTTCCTGTGTGTTTGGACTTCCCTTCATTGTATGACATTGAAAATAAAACTGAGGACGCTTCAAAAACAACCCGAGACACAGCACACAAACCCAAACTACAAGCCTTGAAAAACACATTGTCTACGACTTGTAACTCTCTGTGATTTCATGTTTCACGACACTTTCTTTTCAAGTTGACTGTCGAGGGCCTAAAATTTGGACAAAACTATCATCATATTGGATTCGTTTTTAAATGTGCAATAAGCATCACATGGTGAGTTATTCACAGATGAGCTATTTACATGAAACAGGTGTATATACCGTAGTTACGGTACGTCGCTCAAACATTGACCGGCCATGTGCTCTTTGCGTACGTATGTTCATCTGTTGCAACTGCGTGGAACAGAATGATAGGCAGTGAATACACAACGTTTTGCTTGCGAGGATAGCCATCTCCATGGAAACATATATATATATATATATATATATATATATATATATATATATATATATATATATATATATATATATATATAGCCATCTATGCAAGTTACATACACAGGAGGACTTGTTCAGAATTTACACTTGAGAAGAAACACCCCGTGACTAACTTAAGGTTGCAGAAACAACAGCGAGCTTCACAACAACAAATATCAATTTGTAATGTTGGCAATAAATTGGTTGGATCTCCTTCAGCATTGACGACAGTTTGGCACCTCCTCATTGTGGATGAGATGAGGTCAAGGATGCATTCAAATGCAATTCCCTCGACCCATACCCCCATCAAAGAGGTTTGAGGCTCATTCATGACTAACGGTGTATTTTCAACCAATTTGATAACTGCAATGTTCAAACGCTTCTCAATCTGGTTTGAGATCAGAGGTGTTTTCAGGGCAACATAAAGGATGAAATCATGGTGAAATCATGGCATCACGATGCAAAAGCTTTCTGCCTCTCGCAATCAACTTCATGTTTTCTTACCATTATGATCCTTTGCCAGAGAGCAGAATCACGTTGGGGAAGAGTAATCGCCTCCGCCAAAGTGGTCCCGGACAGAACTGCTCATCAGGTCAGGTCAGGTATGGGAGCATGTGCCAGAACAGCGCGTCGCTGCGTCCACTTTCCGCCGGTACTCCAGGGGCCTCCGGCTGGCCATTCCCCAGGCAGATGCCAGGCCCATCCCCATCTCCTTGAGATGATGGTCAACATGCTGCAATCACGAGGCACGTGGTCGGCCCACTGGCCTCCTCCACTCACGAGACTCCCCCGCTGAGAGAATCTGGTGAGCAGGATCAGTGTCAGGAAAACCAGCCACATGTCCATACAGCCGCAACTGACGCTCACGGACTATGCAGGTAACAAATCTCATCTGAGTCTCTCTCAGCAACCGCTCGTTGGACACAAAATCCGACCAGCGATAGCCAAGGATTCTCCGAAGAGACCTGGTACCAAAAGGAATTAAGTCTCCGTCTCAGATCCTTGGTCAGAGTCCAAGTCTTGCATCCATAGAGCAAGACTGGAAGTACCAAGGACCTGAAGACTCGGACTTTCGTCCTCCCGCACTGGTACCGGCAGCGCCACACACCATGGTCCAGTGAATCCATGACTCCCCAGGCCCGACCCAGACGTCTATTGACCTCTGACTCACAGCCAGCAGAGACATGAATATCACTGCCAAGGTAAGTGAATCTCTCCACGACCTCAACATCCTCACCACAAACAGACACAGACAGGACAGCAGCATCCAAGATGTCACTGAAAGCCTGGATCTTAGTTTTGATCCAAGAAACCCGTAATCCCAGCGGCTGCAACTCCTCGTTCAGCACCTCAAGGGCCCCCAAAAGGATATCTAAAGTCTCCGCAAAGATGACTGCATCATCTGCAAAATCAAGGTCCGAGATCTTGACATTCCCAAACGATGCACCGCAGCTTGATCTCTCCGACATCCTCCCTAAAATCCAGTCCATACAAGTGCTGAAAAGTGTGCGGGCCAGTACACACCCCTGACGAACTCCAGTAACAACTGGAAATAAGTCAGAGATGGTACCACCACACTTCACAGCACTCTCAGTACCAGAGTAGAGTTCAGACATCAGATCGATCAGTTTTGGTGGCACCCCACGAAGACCAAGAATCCTCCAGAGGACATCCCGATTCACTGCATCGAACGCTTTACAGAGATCAACGTAGGCTGCAAGCAGCCCCTGCCGAAACTCTCGTCTGCGTTCGGTGAGGACACGAAGGGCAAGGATACGGTCAATCGTTGACCTCTTTGGTGTAAAGCCTGACTGCTCTGGACGCTGGTGTTCAAGCAGATGGTGGTGAACCCTATCAAGAATTATCCGAGCAAAGACCTTGCCCGGCACTGAGAGCAGCGTCACCCCTCGGTAGTTGTTGCAGTTTTGGCGATCACCCTTCCCTTTCCAGAGAGGAACAACCAGGCCCCTCTTCCAATCAGTTGGGATGATGCCTGTGTTCCAGGCAGAGCACAGAACTGCATGCAACAACATGAGTGCAGCATTTCCACCAGCCTTGAGAAGTTCAGCATGGATGCCACAGATCCCTGGAGCTTTGCCCCGTTTCAACCGGTTCACCGCAGCCCATGTTTCCACAAGCGAAGGTGGACCACAGTTGATTTGAGAGTCAGCAACAGGGATTGTAACACCCTTGATGTCCAACTCGACAGCTGGGGGATCAGCCTGGTACAACCACTCAAAGTAACCGGCCCAGCGGGCCTTCACTTCAGACTCCTCTGTCAAGAGCCTACCACTCTCTGCTCTAACTGTAATGTTGGTTCAGAGTTCTGGGCCAATGATGAAAAGTCCAGAAATGTTTCATGGCTAGAGGCATGTAGCATGGTATTGTGTACACTGTGGTCCTAAATGAGGAGAAAGCTTAGAAATTGAACCCAGTTTAATAAGATAAACAATCTTCATGTTATATAATGCCCAAGTGTCTGTGCTTTCAGAAAAATGTATACTTTGCTATGGCTCCTATGGATATAGTTGCTTACAAAGCATGTTTTTTTTTATCCAAACACAGGCTATTTTTTTCCATTTTCATAGCTCATTTTTTAGAAATGAGTTACATGTATGATTGTATATGTTGTCCAAAATGATTGAAAATGCATTTTTTTGTTTGATTTTTGTTTGATATCATTATACATAAGAATAGAACAATTCCTCGAAACAGTACATTTCTTGGCACCTTCAAATGTGTGAAATCTCAGATTTTGCAAAATTTCCCCCAGTCATGGTGAAGCTTACAAAATCTTATTCCAGAAATTTGAAATGCATCTGATAGAACATCTTAAATAGCAATTTACTTCTGCATAAAGTGATGATTTAAAATGGCAAGTTTCAACATGGATCATTCCTACATACCAGTTTTTAGGTTCACTTCCATGATTGGGTCAAAAATGTGAGGAAGTACGTAACAAATTGCATTTCCAAGCTGCTACAAAATTACTGGTAGCTATAAGCTTGATTTTATAACCATAGAATAAGTTTACCAAGATGGCCCAGATGATATAAAAATCAATACCAAAGGCCAGTTTGTGTTCAGTATACAAAACATCAAAGGTCGTTAGAAAGTACGTAATGTTTTTAGGAAATCTGCACTTTTAATCCTAAGATGTTAGTTTGGTTCATCACAGCATGTATTTATATGGTTTTTTATTTTAATAAGATAAACAATCTTCATGTTTATATAATGCCCAAGTGTCTGTGCTTTCAGAAAATCTATACTTTGCTTTGGGTCCTATGGATATAGTTGCTCACAAAGCATGTTTTTTTTATCCAAACACAGGCTATTTTTTTCCATTTTTATAGCTCATTTTTTTAGAAATGAGTTACATGTATGATTGTATATGTTGTCCAAAATGATTGAAAATGCATTTTTTGTTTGATGTATATCATTATACATAAGAATAGAACAATTCCTCAAAACAGTACATTTCTTGGCACCTTCAAATGTGTAAAATCTCAGATTTTGCAAAATTTCCCCCAGTAATAGTGAAGCTTACAAAATCTTATTCCAGAAATTTGAAATGCATCTGATAGAACATCTTAAATAGCAATTTACTTCTGCATAAAGTGATGATTTAAAATGGCAAGTTTCAACATGGATCATTACTACATACCAGTTTTTAGGTTCACTTCCATGATTGGGTCAAAAATGTTTGGAAGTATGTAACAAATTGCATTTACCAAGCTGCTACAAAATTACTGGTAGCTATAAGCTTGATTTTATAACCAAAGAATAAGTTTACCAAGATGGCCCAGATGATATAAAAATCAATACCAAAGGCCAGTTTGTGTTCAGTATACAGAACATCAAAGGTCGTTAGGAAATATGTAACGTTTTTAAGAAATCTGCACTTTTAATCCTAAGATGTTAGTTTGGTTCATCACAGCATGTATTTATATGGTTAAGTTTATGTGCATATATATTTCTGACCTGAATGAACACTGATGAATTTGATCAATTTGTTAATTTCATATGACCTTGACCTCTTTGCTCAAGGTCAAATATCAGGTAAACCAAATATTCTCCATATATGTGGTTTCCAATTAGTGTATAATACATATCTAAGCCATCAGACCAATTTTAGAATATGAGTGGTTCCTTGAAACAGATAATTGATAACCAACTTTGACCCTGTCAGAGCAATAGAAAGAGTAAGAATTAAGCTCTGCCCAAATAGATCCTGAATCCCCATGATGTTGGCTAACAAATGCTATGCAAAACTTAATCATACAATGACTCATTTTTTGGTCCCCCGTGCCCTAAATGTGGACATAATACCTTGCTACAAGCCTAGAGCAACCCCTGGACGGATTGCCACTCGAGACTGAAAGTGGCAGGAATTTGTAATTTGTTTTGGGTGCTGGAGATAACTCACCTTCTCTTTGTAAAACCATGGGTTTTTACCATCCACCAGCTAATGCCGGCAGAGGGATCCTCCAAATGAAACGTCCATCCAAGGGACGGCAGACACATTGATGCCTCTACCTGCATGCCAAACACCAGGTGGACAGTTTAGAGCACAGTGGAGGTTGAATCCGGGCGAGATAACTCACAGGTGAGTATGCATATCTCTAAGCTATCACGAAATCTTATATTGTATATTATTTCTCACGTGCAAGCTTTTATCATTATCACATACCAGCTTTGTTAAACCTGGCATTGGCTTAGTGGTTAGGGTGGTTGGCTTGGAATCCTAGGGTCCTGAGTTAGAGCCCCATCGGATGCTGAATTAACACCAGGTGGGGTTGACTCATCTGTCATCTTTCCAAGGTCAGTGAAATGAGCACCAGTGTACTGGTAATAGGAGCACAGCAGCAGTGGCATAGCCGCGTCCCAAACCAATGATGCAACCAGCAGCCACGGGCTGCACTCAATAGGCCACCGTTGTTGACCCTGTGCAAGCATTTGTGCCACTGTATCGATTTTATTTCATGAAACAAGTTCAGGTGATTTTGGAGATTAATTTAAATAAAATTGTAGATAATTAAGAGTGAACCAACACATAACAAACTACAATGGCACAAGGTGGAGTGCATACCTCTACCAGGCCGAACAGTTAACATTTTGCATGCCAGTGGTAGGTCAGATCTGAATCCGGACCTTAACTAAAATCGAATCGGCTTGTTCTTGTCACCTAACCAACTCATCCACAACTTTTAGAGATATCATGCTCCACATCGTTTTTGGCCCCATCTCTCGATGGTGAAGAATCACTGGAAAAATTAGAGTATCCAGATCTGGATCTTGACCAAAATCAAAATAGACAAATGAACAAAGACAGACAGATAGACAAACAGGGGTGAGAACATAACCTCAATTCACCTTCAGTGACGCAGGTAATAAAATGAAAGAGTGAGAGTTTGGTCGCGGATTCCTGCTAACAATGCAACTGCCATCTTCCCTGCTACCTTGCATGATATCCTGTGCCAAAATGTTTGTGGCAAGAGATATTAATTGAAAATGCACTTTAACGTAGAGGATGTGATTACGATCAAAATTGCGGATGAAGTCGTCAACACAAGAAGATTTGCAAAAAAAAACAACAACAGGTGTTTAAGAATATCGGCCGGCCGTTAAAAAAGGCCAAATGAGTACATTCTCAACAAAACACATGCAAAGGGGACCTCAGGATTTGTCCACAGCTGACCATGCTACATCGCCTTTCATGTGAGGCAACAGGAAATTCCAGCGGTTTTGTGTATGCCACTGAGGGCAAGAATCAGTTTCAATGCCAACTTGAGAGTGCGCAAAGATGGCTTGACATAGCTGTCGTTGGTGTCTCGTCTTAACATGCAACTCAGAGTTGAAGGAATCATTTACACACTCGGAGGTGGACTGAAATTGCCATCTGGTTCAAAGGCAGAATGACCTTTCGAGATATCGTGTGATACATCATTTTGGCCCCATCTCTCAATGGTGAAGAATCACTTTAAAAATTCTAGGATCTGGATCCGGATCCAGATATTCACCAAAATCTAATCATTTTGGCCATGTCACACACTCAACTTGTCCACCAAGTTTTGTCTGAATGTGCACATAGCGTTTTGAGATATCCTGTTCACAGACAAACAAACAGGGGTGAATACATAACCTCCGTCCACCTTCAGTGGCAGAGGTAACAATAAGAATATAACAATCACTTTCTTTTTGACTTCCGTTCATAAGCAGAACCACTTTTAAACATCGGTCTGTGATTTGGAATCATAAACTCTGCTTCTTATTTAGCACTGCCTAGCAACCCATTAATAAACCGATAGTTTCATTTGATAACTTTTGACCTTTTTACAGAAAAAAAATTGAACTCTGCTGATTATATATATATATATATATATATATATATATATATATATATATATATATATATATATATATATATATCAACATGCACTGATCGGCTAATATAAATGTTTAGTCTGAAGTCATGACGTCATTGAGATGGAGAGCGGCAGAGCTTGGACTGCACCATCGTAAAGAGCTCATCCTGCTCACTCATTCATATATCTCCTTTTGGAATGCAAACATGCCCACCAACATGCACGCACGCACGCATGCACGCATGCACGCATGCACGCACACAATATTTCCTCCAATAGGCGCTCCCACTTGGAGGGGGTTGAAAAATAAACACCATGGAGTGGTTGTTGAGATCAAGCAAAAAAACATCACTGCTAAACAATTTATCACCTCATATTGTTGCGAATCTGGAAGCCATGAGCACACAGACATTCAGGTTCCTATAGCTTAGTTATTTTGATAAGTATGTGTTTTATAGATAGCTTCCAACCCCTAGTCTAATGGGTGAATAAATGAAAATGCGCTGTGAAGTTATTTTAATAGTCAGGTTTTCTTTTATTTAACAACACCAACGATAACAACAACACCAACGAACCAACAACAACGATAACGACTCCGAGAAATGGGTTGCGACAGTTCCCACCCAATGCTGAACATCTGGATTCCATGCCCTAATATGGACATAAATCGGCTCGCGTGGGGGACTTCGACAAATGGGTTGTGACAGCCCCCACCCAAAGATGAACAACTGAATTCCATGCCCTAATATGGACATGAATCGGCTCCGTGGAGGACTCCGATAAATGGGTTGCGACAGCCCCCACCCAACGCTGAACAAACTGAATTCCATGCCCTAATATGGACATAAATGGGCTTGCGTGGGGGACTCCGAGAAATGGGTTGTGACAGCCCCCACCTACGGCGAACGAGTCACACCGGAAGCGAGCTGTGCCCGAAAGGGATAAGAAGGGAAGAGAGACAGAAATTGGTTGTTCTTCTTCTTCTTCTGAGTCCTCCTTGGTTCTTGTTTGTGGGTTTTGTTCACTCTGTTCTGGTTCGGTTCTTTTGCTCTTCTTGGTTGGTGGTTCTTCGGGGGAATCGACGCAGCGGACTGGAAGGATCGGGTCTTGTCTCACCAGCGCGTGTTCCGGAGTGCAAGGGGATCCGCCAGAGCTCGGCAAGCTGATCGCGGCTCGCGGTGGTCAGATTCAGTTCACCCTCGCTGGTGCTCGGTCCGAACAACTCGAAGACCACACGAGGTGGGCAGGTCCGAGGCAGAATCTGGTCTTCAGCCCGACTGTCCTCCGGGCTGGAGGTCCGAATAAAGACCATTGGTCCGATTCTTTGGGTGTGTGCGTATGTGTGTTTGTTGTGCCAGTATAGTAAGTAGTGAACTGTATAAGTGCTCTTGTTGTACATACCTTGCATACATGCTTAGTAATATTTGGTTTAGCTCTACTCTTATATGCTCCCCTCATCCCCAGTTGTAAAGAAACATTCCCATTTGTTAAATGTTTCAGCTCGTTCGCGTCTATTATTTCATTGACTGAGCATGCTGCGTGTTGGAAAGTTAGCCAGGCCGTTGTGCCGTTGTAACAGGGTATTCGGGACCGACGGAACTCGGAGATCAAACTGCTTGGATCGCACACGGAACGAGTACGCCGAGCAGCTCGTTCCGTACGGGTGCTGTCGAGGGTGTGGAGACTTGGTAAATCGCCACGTGGTCTCTCGGTATTTTGAAAATTGGTGTATAACCCTGTACCACGTGGTAGAAATATTGACCCTTCACGGTCCAAAAAGGGACCCGGAGTTTTCCAAAGAAGTACGATCTGAATTCCAGGCGATCGGTCGAGCCGACTCTGAAACTCCATCTCGCGATCGTGCTCGCGGCCGATGTCTGGCCCCCGCAACAATATTAGGTATCCATTACTAAAAGGAGAAATGCCCATTCATCCGTCTACCCATCCGGCTTTATTCCAATGAGTTCTTACTCTCGCAGAATAACAAAAATGGCACCATTGGAAAGCTTATACTCGATTTACTTGGAACAAAATTTTGTGTCCATTTAAACTTTAAACATAAAGATGTTGAGTGTAAAAGCCAGTCTTTCCTTGAATTTAGAAGATGAGGTGGTAATGGGAGCTTAATGCAGCCATTGCAATGGTAGCATTTATTATTCCACTTGCAGGGGTACCCAGCATTGCTCAGGAGAAAAATTGAGGGGGGAGCAGGAGAGTTGGAGGGCCAATAGAGTAGGAGAATTTATGGGGTGGAGGGGGTGGGGGTGGGTGGGTGTTGGAGAATTGGAGGGCCAGGTGGGTTGGAGAGCAGGTGGGATTACGGCTGGGGTGGGGAGGCAGTAAGGGTGGCGTAGTTTGACCAGATCAACAAACGTTGAACCCCACACTCCACAATCCAGAAAGGGTGGTAAACAGGGCTTAAACTCCAGCCATGCAGCCTTTAAAACCCAAATACAAACACCCCAGCCGTTTGCAATCAAAATCAATTGCTGAGACGATTGCCCAATAAATAAAGGAATTTCTTGAAAAGAACAAAACTTCAAATGAACACAATGAACCCAAACTTTCGGTAAGTCCAGCCATTCTTACTGTAATTCCCTTCATACAATTTATGCATCTTTACCTCGAGTCGTTTGAATGAATGTATGCAAACGTTCATAACCGTGTTGTATAGTTTCACTTTCTGTACAATACTGTACTCGTATTCACTCTCCCATTCATGAAAGCGTTCACTCATATTTACTTTCGGTAAGTTAAGTTTGGGGTAGTTATGTATCAAAAATAGTGAATTATTATGCGTAAATTATCTTTAGGGAATTACAATAATAATAACTAAACTTACAGGAAGCTAAGGTTGGGGTTAGACAGGACATAATGATGTAAGGCATGATGTAATAAGCGAATTTAAACCAATGAGAGCAGGAGACGTCGAGGCCATACATACAAACCGGCACAATATAATTTTGCAATATCATCATTATTAATGGTCATAAAAAATCAAAGTAGCCTCTGTTCACCACAAGGTTGAAGTTGGTCCATGCGCCAACTTTGGTGGCAATTGGCCCAGTAGTTTTGGTGTGATTGGTGTTACACACAGACAGACAGAGGTTTCGTTGAGAACGCAAGCGAAGGTGATTTCACGCACGTCCGCTCTGTGAAAGCTTGGCCCCGGAAATCGGATCAAAGGAGAAAATGGGGCGGGGCCTGTGGAGATCAGAGGTCAGAGAGCGCAAGCGACGGTGATTTCACGATGGTGATTTCACGCACGTCCGCTCTGTAAAAGCTTTGCCTCGGAAATCGGATAACAGGAGAAAAAGGGGCGGGGCCTGTGGAGGTCAGAGGTCAGAGAGCAGAGGTCAGATCTCGTCTCGCCAACGCTATAAAAGGCCAAACGGAGCGCCAGTTCGAGGTCGAAGTCGTCGGTGAAGTCTGGAGGCGGTCGGAGAAGTCTGGAGCTGGAAGAACACAGGCGGGGCGAAGTCCAGGGGAGCGGAGGACGCGCAAGGCAGAGAGCATGGCTGAGCCTGCAGTGCCGGGCAGACCTGCACGTTCGTGTGGGGAGAGCCGGAGAGAGCTCGCCAGCCAGCGCCAAACGGTCGGAGGTGATCGGGCTTTGGGACAGTCCGAGCGTCGCTGAGGAATGGACGGGTTCTTACAAAGAGCATCAACTTTGAAAGAGCATCCAAACCCGTTCGTTCCTCTCAGCACGTCGCCGGCTGAGGCCCGACTCTCCCGGTCGCCTGGCAAGGCCTTGGCGCAACCGCGGCTACCTGAGCTGCCGTGGGGAAAGAGCATCGCGGGTCGCCCCAGAGACACCACGAGGGTGGAGGTAACCTGCAATGGTCTTGTGGGACTCCTTCAGTCCGCCAAGTCCCACGTAATAAAGGCCTACAGGTCCAGTCTGATCCCCTTGTCTCTGAGGGGGTCTTTTCTTGGTTTATTTGTGTGAATGTTGTGGCGCCGTGTCCTGCAAGTAGAACTGTGTAAGTGTTTGTGAATAATAATCATAGACAGTTGTAGTGCTTTACCTTGCTCGTGTCTTGTCCCCTTCCCCCATTGATTGTATACCTGCATACGTGCATCTCTGTTTACGTGTGCATTATAAATAAATGTCCTTGTGTGAATGTTAACCCGTTCGTTGTGTCCTCTTTCCCCATCGAACCGCCGTATTGCTCTCGGAATAATAGTGGGCTTTTTAATAGCCGATAAAAGAATTGGGTCCAGCGAGGTCTCGCGATAATACCCCGCTTGGTTATCCCAGAACGGAACGGACCGCTTAAGCGGTTCGTGTCCAAGCAGACCTCGCTGAGGAACGGTCTCTCAGTAGTCTGCCCGCGAATACTTAGGTATATCGATAATTCGGCGATTGACCCTGTCGCGTGCGGGTAGAGTGTTGACTAGGCCGTGGTATGCACTTGGAGCACACCTGTAACTGGTTTTCGGCGTTGTTCCGGAAAGTCGTAACTGAATTGTCCGTCCGGTGGGCGAGACGGCCACCATTGGCTAAAGCGGCTGTTCGCACGCGAATTCATAACAATATATATATATATATATATATATATATATATATATATATATATATATATCTATATATATATATATATATATATTTATTTATTCAGTATACACACATACATATAGACAACCAGCAGAAGCACACAAACAACAACCACCAGAGAGTGGGTATGACAGCAACAACAATTACATGTTATAAAATATCCTTTTTAGCTCGCCTGTTCAAATAACAGGGAGCTATAGCGATACCCCCGGCGTGAGCGTGAGTGTCAGTGTGAGCGTGAAAATGTTAAAGTTGTTGGTGCAAGTTATTTCCTTTCTCATGTTTTTATCTACCACACTATTTTTTACTGATTACAATATACAAATACATATATTGCTTTAAAATTATTTGGATCAGACTTCACTGCGATGCTTTATAAAAAATATTATTAGACTAGTGTTTTAAAAACGATAAATGTATAAACAGGCGAGCATTGGGTGGCTTTGACACCAACTCTCTGGTTACATTCCCATTGAGACTCACAGATAGACATGCAATATGCTTGTGAAGTGCAGCATGCTGTAGGCCCTTTGATTAAACCTGTCATCGAAGCGACAGGTAGGCACACCTAGTCGTTCATGAAATGGCAGGTCACGTGCGAGATGCCCTCTGCTAGTTGAACTTAGTCAGGTTGTGTTCTCCATCCGTTGAAAGTGCCGTGGGTATTTATCGTGACGGGAAAGTCCGTTCAAAGTGCTGTGACTGATGAGCCAATGTATGATAGCAACGACTCCATTGAGTTGATGTGATGTGGTAAGCATAAATATGCGAATGTGATCAATGACTTCATTGTGTGAAGAAAAATGGAAGTTTGCTGAAGATGCAAAAATTATAAACCACCACACGTTCAGGATGTTCCCTCCAATAAGTGCCTCTCCTCGGAAGGGGGTTGAAAAATAAACACTTCGGGAGTTAATCTGAATTTCATCTCAAAATTAACCGTCGCATCAGAGGCTGCAAAGGAAAAAGTTAAAATAGAATAATATTCCCTCCTTGTCTCATGAAAATAAGTGTTGTTGGAAGTTAAAAGAGGATAGATCTACTAATTGGTGGAAGTCTGGTATGTCTGGTCATATTCTTTATCCAGGGGAGCTTTTAAAACCTGACACCCACACAAACTCCGTCGTCTGATGAAAGCCACTCGGTGGTTATATGTTGGATTTTTAAGCTTTTCTTTTTCAACAAAAAACATCCGAGTTTGTCCGCACTTCTGCTTTTCACCATTATTGTAAAGAAAGAAGGAAAGAAGAAAGAAACCAAGTACAGTACTCGTATGTTTAATCCAAGCAACCAAGTACTCCTCTGGGTGTATGTGCAGGTATCTGTACATCATCAATGTTCTTTTAAAGGACTGTAAAGCTAAGGATTACATCAGAATCCTCCCTTTCAGTGGACTAAAAACATCCTTGGGCAAAGACATTTTCAGTCTCACACAAACATTGTCCAATGTAACAAAAAAAAAAAACATTTTATTTTAAGTAAATCATTGCTCTAGTGCTGGAATGTGCAGGTGTTGTATTGCACACCGACTTCCCTCCGAGTCATAAATCCATCCAGGGATATGGTGACCCGTGCAGGAAAAGGAACAGCATGCAAAGTGGCATCGTTTTGCAAAAGCCAATCATTCTCACTGGCAATTTATCACATCCTGTGATGGAGCGAACCATTTCTACAGGCTTTAAATGTCAACGCCATCAGCGTTGATGAATATTGTGTTCCTGGCAATTGGTCAAAAAGGCAAACGTGACTCGATGCTTTGATCAAATATAATTAGAGACACGCATAGAAACAAAACACACGCCTCATTGTCAAAGTGCGGCAGACAATATAACCACAGGTACTCCAAATCACCCGAGGAGATGCAAGGATACAAACATGTTCTACGAAGTGCAGGGATAAGATGCCATGCGACAGTCTGGAAGGAGACGGAGGTTCACGCGCGTACGCTGTGCGAATGCAAAGGTACGACTGCACAGCTGCTTGCCGAGTGTGGAGCTTGATAAAATACTGCGCTGGATTACAAAAGGCAACATCATAGCCAGGCCGCCTTCATGCCTTCACATGGAAATAATTGCTCAGGGAGTAACTGGACTGTGCAAAGTTTTAAGGTACATCACAAGGGGAAAGGAACACCTGGAAGAATTTAAACTTTATGCCATGGGATTCCAGTACTTCTCAGGGTCCATTCCCTCATTTCATGCCATGAGCTTTCTTTAGTTATGTCAAGCATGTTGGCTCGAATCCCAGCTGTGTTCAATAACTACTCAGAACATGAAGACAGCAACATTTTCTGATGCCGAGGTGGGGGAGAGGAGACGGGAGGGATGAGGTGACAGGCATAAAGTATGAATCTCCAGGTTCACAAACAAGTGGACTTGATGGGGACAAAAAGCGACGTGGTTTTCAGCGATCATTTTATTACTGTGACCTTCGATATCTTCAAGGAGAAAGTGAATCTTTTCGAACCTGAAAAATTGTTCGATTCTCAGAAACTTGCCGCACAAGAATTGCTTTGACACGTCAATATTGTGAGGGTTTCAATCGACTGTTCAACTGTTACAAGTCGCCGAACAATTCTTGAACAAGTTAACTAGAGGGGGAGCACTCAGTAGAGTGCAAAACCTCCGCCACCAATACTGCTGGGTCACTCAAGTGAAGCTGATATCCTATTCATTCAATTTGACGTCAACAGTGCTCACAGAGTTATAGTTTGCAACTTTCCCTTTTACTTTTAACTTTTACATACTCAATTCATTCGTCATAACTACATTCCTTGAGACAAATTGATTTTACGTGGGTATATCCACCTGAAGTTCCAAAATTAGCCGCAATTATCATTTTGGCATTTTTTTTATGTTGGAAATCACTTATAACATGTAGAAATGCAAAAAAAAAACTAGAGGGGGAGCACTCGGGAGAGTGCAAAACCTCCGCCGCCAATACTGCTGGGTCACTCAAGTGAACCTTATATCTTATTCATT